>CP053167.1:394695-614628 GCA_014607495.2 Carposina sasakii
GTCCTCCCTCTCGGCGCCGACGGCCCTAACTATGCCGAGCCCTGGTTGCCCTCTTAGCTTCAATCCACCGTGGTGACCAGTTCCCACTGTTACTACCCCCACCCCCCAATGTTTTTAACAGAATAAAGGTTACCTCGTTGCGCATATTTGCTCAATTAATCTTCTTGAATTTGGTCATACATATATTTGTTGCTTACATCTCAATTGGTTATATACTTATTGTTGATATTTTCCCCCTTTATGCTCAAACTACTTGATTCGATTTTAATTTTGTTAAATTTAGTATACAGTTAAAAATATCTACTTTTATACTATTATAACAATTAGTTCAGTGATTAATTGCATTTCCCTTCACACGCTACCTGCCGTTGCTCCCTTATATAGGCCACACTTATACGAGTATCCTTTCATACCTTAGAAACTCGTTTCTCTTTACCTGTGATGAAAAATTAAAAGATTCAAACACTTAAGAAGAACTCATGAGTGATTTCTAGAAAAGGCTATTCCAAACGAATTACCTACTAGATTTTCCCTAAAGTACGGCCGTGGGTTTACGGAAAATTTCGTACATCACCTCTTATATCACCCTATTGCAGTCGACTGCTGGACGTAGACCTCCACGCACGCCACAAAGCTACCACAGGAAGGCTTTTGGCCCAAAATCACCACACTGGGCATGCGGGTTGGTGACCGCAGTGTGAATAACGGGCTATGTTGTCAACCTCCCGCTTCTTCCCACCTCCCGGAAACCCAATCGTCCTCTTCGATACCCTCATGCAGACATACGGTGGTTCTATACCACTCTGCCAATACCACACAGTACTGTGGCCCAATACTACGACTAGTAATTTAACAAACTGCTAATCTAATAACGATGCCATCACATTCGCAAAACCAAACCTTAATATCACATATACAAAAGACCAGGGGTTTAAATAACTTAACCAACCCCCGGCGAAAAGGGTTAGTAGCTTTAACTAAATCTAGTGGCCTACGAAAGGCTTTGATTCCGCACCCTTTCAGCAGTAAATGTATTCCCCCCCCCCGTAACTTAATCTTGGTGTATGTGGCCATTTCATTGTATGGGAATTCAAAGAGAATACATACGTTTCTTGTTATTTCTTTTTACGAGGTCTTTCCCTTTGAGACCCTTTGAGTTTTTTGTATTTTTATTACCTTACAGTTTTCTGTACGAATTTTAATTTAATTAAAAATATCGCCGTATCATCTAGTAATATTCACTAATAGCTTCTGTACTAAAATATTCCATGCAAATGGCGTTTTTTTGGTATAATAAATTATTTCGCACTTTTCCGCGTGACTGTACAATCCTAACTCAATTAATCATTGAAAGCTGTTTCTGAGTTCATTAATTTCGGAAATGAGAAATGTTTAATTACTTACACGAAATACTATTTACTTAGAGCATGAAAGATAAACAATGCCAGCTGTAAAATCTTTGCTTCTATATCTCTCTAGATTACGGATTACAATTCTATAGGTTAGAGTTGCACATCGTCCTGTTTTCCGAGGACATGTCCTGCTTTTTGGGTTGTTCTAGGCTGTCCTGGATAGTTTTTAAGCATCGTTCTGAGTTTTAGAGTCCTAACACATTGGCTGTCGGCAGATTTTATAAGGGGTCAACGCCTAGTGTCATGACGCAAATAAACGTCAGCGGCGCCTCTAGACAAGTCGCCGGCGCTGAATGTGTCAAAGACCTGTGTTTTGAAATTTGCACGCCACTAACTCTCTTTAATCATATTGTCACTGGGCTCGCACTATGTATAGTCCTGGCTTTTAATCGAAATGTCCTGGTATTTCTTCTTCGAGTCCTGGTTTTTTAAGTTTTAAGATGGCAACCCTATTATAGGTGGACTTATTCATCTCATAAATATATTCAGTTATAAGCATTGCATGTCGTATGTACTTGCGCCCATTATACATTTCTATTATTAATTTATCCTTGTGTCTGCTGGGAAATGACTACTATACTATACGCCAACCCTCCTGGCACACGTAGTCATAGAACGTTATATGACAGCGCGTGCCAGGAGCGTTGGCGTATAGTATAGTAATATAATATACAAAATATACATTTAAGTATATTACATTTAGATTTTATTTTATTATTTTCATTTAAAATATTATCTGTGCTGATGCGGGGCTTTACTAGAATACATCAGCTGCATCTCCTTCCGTGTATGTCGTAAGAGTCGACTAAGGAACTCTGGCATACTTTCAGGTGATAAACTAGCAACTTGTCACTGTTCATCATGTACATGTGACTGTGAAATCTCCTTTATGATCATGCAGTTCTAGCTGCCCCATTCCGGCGTGGGTATACCTATGTATGCATGTATGTATGTATTATAGTAGAGAAAAAAAAATCCAATTATACGAGATAAAATTATTGAGACATGAGGGAGTGCTGTTCTACTCTGTCGACACCACACGGCAAGTGCCATGCCGCTATACATTATACAATAGAGAATTATGTACCTAAACCTATAACAATAAAACACCAAAAGCATAAAAATATAAAAGCTGACAATAAAAATTAATATGTACTTAGTAAATTGAAAAATTACCCGCAAATATAGCCCGTCAGCCCTCATATCACAACATAGGATAAATCTGAATATGGCCGCAAAAAATATGGGCATATGGATTTGGACACGTTTCATAATAAAAGGTTGTCGTTATGATGGGTCCTAAGTTGTAAACTTTATTGTTGCAAGTTTTTTACTATGCAAGTGTTTTTGTGTGTATGTTGCACCTAAGTAGGATTTTAGAGTTTCAATTTAATAAGTTCTTCGTCTTCAGCCTATTGCAGTCCACTGCTAGACGTAGCACTCCCCCAGAGCACGCCACAAGGCTACTGCCATGGGAGATTTTCCCCGTAGAAATATTAATATAATTAATAAGTAAGTAGTTTATTTGAAATAGTTTTCTACCCCTGGATAGCTTAGTATAGACACACTTATCCCATAACATTTTTTTTTACTTAAATGATCATCACAAGCTGCATATATAATCATCATCGTCAACCTATTGCAGTCCACTGCTGGACGTAGGCCTCCCCCAGTGTACGCCACATGGCTCGATCTCCCGTTATTTGCCATCCAGTCACTACCAGCCGTCCCCTTTAAGAGGACGGTATATATAAGGTAGGTGACAAATTATTGGTTGCCATCCTTAGGTAGTATAGTCGTTGCACTTTATATTCAAAAATAGCTTCCTGTCGCGTTTTAATCATATGGTCACACTTGCCTCGTTTTGGTGGGGAAGTGTGTCTAACGTAGTACTTTTATTTTAGACCTAAAAGTATTCTTTAGTATTCTTTATTGTACACATAAATTTTTATCATAGACAGTAAGTTGTAAAAGGTTAAAATAGTAAAAACACATTGTTTTCAGCTCATTTTGATTCAATCTTTAATTACGTAATATATGGGTTCAAAATAAACTTTGTGAAAAGTATGACACGCTTACCCATATTGACCCTATGTAATATAATAAGTCAAGTTGTAAAAATTACAAACCCATATGCCTAAGAATAGGGGGAAGGTGACCCATAATAGAGAGAGAAAAAAATCAATTAGGTCCTTCAGAATGACTTCGTTGATACAAAGTGTGCGTCATCATGGGTTCAAAAGTCATTATTCTATGTTACACGCGTATTAAAATGAATTTTCCTGTATAACCTAGATGCTCTTCCTATCATCATTTCCGCTTCCCCTCCAACTTGACACGTTCGAAAAAGTTTGAGCAACACGCTCGGCAAGCACAGATGTTCGCAACTTTTTGTTTTGTACAATTGTTTTTTTTTTGTTTGTTTGCGCACAAAAGATGATTACATAAGTAGCGCTTGCTTTGACATCTTTGTGGCCCATCTGTCGAGTGGACGCTGCATTTTAAAGAGGTTTACACGTGGAGCTGACGTGAGAAGGAGCTCTAGGAACGTGAAACTGCAGTTAGCCCACCATCTGTCAACTCAATATCACGAATAAATGCATTAGAAAAGTCGGCCCTAAGATAGAGTTTACAGTGTAAACTCTTTATAACGTTATCCTTTATAACGATAAACTCCCTATACGTTTGAGTGAGCCCAAGTTGGTTGGTTTGCGTTAAAACTCACATATTGAAACACTCTTTATAGCGATACGCCATTCTCTATTACGAAGAATGTGTTCATATTTGTAGACAGTAAATACCTATTTATTATCGGTATTATTGTTTATGTTATGTTATCAGGTAACAAAAGACTTTGAAGCTCCGAAACATCCGAGGTCGGTATAGCTTTTGTTATCCTTAATTGCCTTGTACACGTGCAGTATGACGCATTGTTTTCTCGGAAGTGATGGTCTTCGACCAGCATACTGGGTACCTATCGTATTATCAGTCGTAAACCTACTTTGAAACTGTTAACATGGCCAGTAAACGGAAGCGATTAGTGTTGACGAAAAAGTTTGTGTGATACGTGCGATTGAAAAGGAGAAAGAAAAGTGACGTTGGAAGGCGTTTTTGAACAAGTCAATCCACTGTTGCTACCATTTGGAAAACCAAAAAACAATTCTACAGGCGGCGCTGGAAGGAACTTGTCTAAAAATTTAAAATAATACAAAACAAGTACTGGCATAGCAAAAACGTCAGACGAATTATCAGACATGACTATATGTGTAACAACATAATTTATATTATAAGCATTTATTATCTAAGACATACATACAATTAAATTCTTGTATTAAAAGTTCTTGTTAATTTGGTTTTTTTTTTGTTCACTCCATATAACGATAACTCTCTATAACGACAAAAATGCTCAGTCCCTTGAGTTTCGTTATAAAGAGTTTAACACTGTATATGTAACAGCTATAGGTCAAAATGTTTGATCTTAGTTAAGCTTAGATACTATTAGTTAAGACATCTACCTAATCGTATCGACGTAAATTGACTAATGTCATACTCGTGACTTAAAGAACAAGGCCGACTAAAATATATGGTTTACACAGCTCCTGTTAGTGCCTACTCGATGAGTTCCATTTATTCCGTATCACCCGGTGTCGCCACAGTCTAAACTTTGAATATAGGTTATAATTTATATAGATCTGCAAGATCACGAAGGAAATACTGCACCCACCCTTATCATAGCGGGGCTAGATTAAATAGGGTCGTTTCCTATGGTTGAATCTTAATAACATGTTAGTTTTATCAGAATAAAATAATCAAAATCATACCTATCTGAAAAATTACAATTTGATTATGTGTCCAAATGAGGTAGTAATAAGCCTTCAAAGTTAAGTGGGCAAGTCCATTTTTCAACAGTGAAATTAATTGAAATTTACAACATCATATGTCCACCTGCATTATTTGCAGTAACTTTTGTTTTGTGACCATATACCTATATATAAACGCTTTATTACGCGCATCAAGTTGCTTAAAGGGTGACATCACCTGGTGGTAGCCGTTTGTATGGAGCATTTTTTGCCAAGTCTAAAATTGTGATTTTGAAATCGTTATATCCCGGAAAGTTTTCACGCCAGCGATGTTTTTCTTTTGCAAATGTTTCTTTATTTTATGATCTTTCGATATAAATACAAATAAAAAAACTGTAAACAACCCTATTGGCAGTGGCAAGTAAAGAACCGCAATTACTTAGTCGACCCTTTTCATCTAAGCTTACGACATAAGGAGCATATGAACCACGAATTCTAGACATAGATACAGGTGCTTGATAACCAAAAATTTGATATCTATGTATATTAGTTGATTTGAGTATAAAAGCGCGGTGAAATTACCCAATATAATACATTATTTTATGATCCAGCTAACACATGTCTAGACACTTGACCAGGTCTAGACACTTGTCTAGACATTCTGCATCGTAATCCTGGCTGTAAATTTAGTGCAATGAATCTAAACAACATTCAGACAGCTATATTGTGCGCTGTCCACAGCTATCGAGCGACAAGTCATCGATAGTCGATAGCATCTATTGATATCGAGATATACAGGGTGTAGGTGACAGCCAGGCAAATACTGAAAGTGTTATAACTCGCAGGAAATGTAATTTTGATTTGATTATTAGTAATCTTTGCTCTCCGCGCCAATTGTATCGGGCGATCCTGAGTCTAATTAAATGGGCTTATTGGTTATTCTGTGACACATTGCTGTTTTTCGGATCACTTGTGACTCTCCATTAGGGTTGATCAGTTATTTGAACTTTTTTGATGGCAACTTTATTTTGAAAATGATCTTTTGGTTAAAATTTTATTTTAAAGTCATCATCTAAGGCCTAATTAAACGATATAACTTTTTTTTTCTGGAAATATGAAATTCGTGCGAAAATTTTCAGTGTTTTTGCGCCTCAGAATCATGATCTGAAGTCATGGTATCAATATTTGCCTGGCTGTCACAAACACCCTGTATATCAATAGATGCTACAATGAGTTGGCAGTGTTGGCACACAATAGGTAAACCATAGACATAAATAAACAGACGGCTCTACCGAAATAGGGTAACCAGAACAACAAAGTCAAAAAGGAGATACCACAGCCATGTTTACCATAGTGGGGAGAGTTGTAAATGATCAGTGACAAGTTGCTAGCTCATCTCCTGTTCGGAGGAAGATGCAACCGAAGTTCTACACCTAGTCTAAAGGCCAATGAAGCAAAAGGAATATATTAGGGAGGTTCGTGATTTCCGTCTAGGTTAGGTTAGGTTAGCAGGCCAATTCTGAAACTTGCGATGGCAGGCGATTGCTAAACATCGAAGGCGACGCGACCGATTCAAAAATGTCTAATTTGTCGGCTTTTTGTTGGATAATACCAAATATTATCATTTTCGATAATATTGGACTACATATTTCACATTTGCGATCAGTCGCAAGTTGCGAAATAATGGGGCGAGATAGAGGCTGTATAACACACGGCTGTGTTCCCAAAATGGGGCAACCAGAACTGCAAGATCACAAAGGATTTCCCACGGTCACGTTTAGCGTAGCTAGGAGAGATGTAAATGATCGACGACAAGAATGCCCGAGTTTCATAGTCGACTCTTGCGATATGCACGGAAGGAGATGCAGCTGATGTATTCTAGTGAAGCCCCGCAGATGTATGTATTTAAATGTAGTCTCGTATTCCTTTCCTTCTCATTTGGTTAGTCTGCCATTCCGTATAGTCTATGGCCCGGGCCGATATTTCGATGCTGAGGTATTTCTGGCGCCGCCGAATAATAGATTTTATGATGAGAAAAGAGATGAAATAGAAATAGAATTAGATATAGAAAACTTGGGAAGATTTCCACTACACTATAAGTGTTTTGCTCACTCGAGGACGTGAAGATAACACATAATATCATTAGTCGTTCTCTTCTGTGCTAAGACAAGTATAAGACATCTTCTGGAGTCAGAGTAACCTAACCAGGCTTAAATAACTAAAAGAAGCCAGCGATTTCCTCCGCGTACCCTATATTAATTATTCTGATATACAAGATATGGGTGACAGTCAGTCAAATATTGATATGCTGACTTCAGACCATGATTCTGAGGCTTCCAACTCATTTCGCAGGAAAAGTCCAAAATTTTCCGAGTATTTTTATATTTTTTCTTGAAAAAAATTGTGTGTTTCATTTAATTAGGCATTAGATAATGGCTTAAAAACAAAATTTTGACCATTCGGTGATTTTCAAAAAATAAGTTGGGCTCAAATAAGTTCAAACAACTGATCTACACTAATGGAAAGTCACAAGTAACCGCAATGGATCACAAAATAAGCAATAAGATCATTTACCTAACTAATATGTATATTTTTAATATTTATTTATCTATAATAATTTTATATTTCAAACTAATATGTAGGTATTAACATTTTTTATTTTATATTTTGATTGAGGGTATAAAAATTATTTTCAATACATTGGTTTTAGTTGTTAGTTAGTTGGTTCGGTAGATAGAACTAACATGGAAAACTAATCCTGATGATGCCACGGGTGTTGGCGAAACATATGTCGATTAAATTTTAATTGGTTTTCGGATTAGCAGCTATGTATTTATGGTTGCATGCTAGGTGCTTGGAGCTGGCTTCTCGTTGCGACTGTAGTGTCTTGTGTTCGTGATCATGAGTAGGCAGATCCGAGGGTCAGCGGAGGGTATAGGGCCCGGTGGCGGGCGATCCCTCAATAGAGATTTACCTATTTACAGGATCACCCGACACAATAAAATTGTCGCGGAAAGCGAACATTGCGGATAATCAAATAAAAAATGCATTTCCTGCAAGCAATAACACTGTCGTATAACTCAACACAATGATACTTGTTCAGCTTTTCAGTATTTGCTGTCACTCACACCCTGTATACAAGATGTATAACTGACAAGTTTCATTAAAACCCGTTCAATAGTTTTTACGTGACAGAGTAACAAATATGTTTATATTCTATCAACCTTTCTTATACAGTGTGTAACAAAAAGGGTATGTTAAGCGAAAAGCTATGTAAATAGCCCACTAATAGAGAACCTATCTACAAAATTTGAGACTCGAAATCACATTTTTATTTTTCAAGATTGTATGAATATTTCTGAGATATTTAAAAATTCTCCATACTATCGGGAAAAATAAACATGTGATTTCGGGTCTCAAATTTTGTGGATAGGTTCTCTATAGTGGGCTATTTACATAGCTTTTCGCTTAACATACCCTTTTTGTTACACCCTGTATATTACATAAACGCAAACACGCGCCTACCAACCTTACCCATAATTTATTATATACTTATTCGAGTCTTCCCAAAAGTGAAATTATATCTAAAAATATACTTAAGTAATATATATAGGATAGGTTTGTAGGACAACCAAACCACGACTTTGCAGCTCAAAGAGTCTTGCTCATATCTTTACACTTCGCGGTAAAAATTCGTTGCCAGAAAATAACCTACATTACGGGACAGAGGAATGCTTCCAAAACTGGATTACTAACATTAAATATTAACCGTATCCGAATAGAGGATAGTAAGGATGGTTGTACACTGAATCTGAAATTCCAAACCCGAATTTAGTTTGTCAAATAGTGTTGACGACTGCTTGGTCGCGCTCCTTTTTATATGAAAATTTCTATTTTTTTACTGATTTTGTCAAAATTTTTGTTTTTCACTGTCAGAAGAAAATTTGTTGCAAATGGTCGATTTTATGTTATATTTTCGTTTACAATATAGTTTTACCTTAAGTCGGGTTTTCATTGTAGTAGGCTTACCAGAAACCTTAACAAATAGTTTCGAAAGTTAGTTTTATTAATATATACAGGGATACTAGGTTACGCATAATTAATAAGGTATTCTGTGGTTACGCACTAGGTCGTTTATTTTCTTTGTGCTTGCCAGACAATCAATAAACTATAAAATAACCAACAAATAAAAAAATACATCGACCAATAAGTATAATTTATTTATCACCTACATTTACAAAGTTGTATATTCTTTCATAACATACACACATATAATCACGCCTTTATCCCTTACGGGTAGGCAGAGCACTAAGGGCCGATAGAACCACATGGTGCTACTTCTGACCAATTTTGAGGGTATAGTTGAGATGTACAAGTTCGGTTAGTAGTGACAGATGGTCAGCCCATCGCCTACAAAACACCAAGACCCTCTTGTCCCTCTACTGGCTTGTACAGTATGCCCGGGAAGAGAAGCAGCTGTAGTATTGCACGTTATTTTTTACAAGCTTTTATTTAACTTGCAATGTATGTTTATTCGGGTGAAATCTTACAACTCAATTTTAAGGCACTTGCCCTCAACCGATTGGGCTGAAATTTGGTGAGCACGTTCAGTTCGGATGACAATGCATGATTAACAGTGTGACGTCATTCTAAATCCAACATGGCGGCATACCCACAATGGCGGACCAATTATTTTAATGCATTCCTACAATATGGGTATCAAATTAAAGGGCTAGCTGAGAGTAACTCGAAAAAAATGTGACGTCACTCTTAATCCAATATGGCGGACTTCTAAACTTGAAAATCTATTTTGAAACAGATATTTTTAAGCAATTGAGTAGGGTGAAGTCATTAGAAGGGCTCCTCATTGAAGAGCTGGACTGTTCAAAATTAACTGGCAAACGACCTTACAATAATGATGCGTTGAATGAGATGAACAGACTTAGGAACTTACCAGGTGAAAACTAAAAAGTATAAAATAAAATTTAGGTAAAAAAACCTTTTAAAAACAAGCTTTTATTTAAATGCGCTAAAAAGAAAAAATAAACTTTTACACTAAAACTTTTACTGTTAATTTATAACGTCATTTCAAATTTAACACATATGACACAATTTATATGTTATAAAAGCTTGTCGCGACATTTAAGTACTCGTATTTACTTTCTTAGTTTTAAATTTTTAATAAGTCAAGGTGAGGCCGTGCCGAGGACTGAGTGGCATGATGACATGATGTCGTAAACATACCACCTCGGGGCACCGGGGCGAACCCTGTTGTATATTACTCTCTTACTCTTCTACACGAAGCTCTGGAAGGGTCGACGGATATTTCTTCGATATGCGTGGGAACAATATGGGAAAATCTGAAACATCAACACAAAGATGCTGCCTAATAAACATTTAAAAGTAAGAACGTAAATACGAGTACTTAAATGTCGCGACAAGCTTTTATAACATATAAATTGTGTCAAATGTGTTAAATTTGAAATGACGTTATAAATTAACAGTAAAAGTTTTAGTGTAAAAGTTTATTTTTTCTTTTTAGCGCATTTAAATAAAAGCTTGTTTTTAAAAAGGTTTTTTTACCTAAATTTTATTCACTCCCAGAGCAGCATAGAAATTTCTTTCTTTCTTTCTTTATTGTATACACACACATAAATAAAAAATAATACAATTAAAATAAATATTGTACAAAGGCGAGCTTATCTCTATAAGAGATCTCTTCCAGCTAACCCGAACAAAAATATTTAAAAAAAGACATCACAGAATAGATAAAACACATGTGCACAGAGGGAGAAAAAAAATACAGATAACAAAGAATAAACAAATACTATACATACTAGTTTTCATACATATTCCATAATAACCTACTACCTACTAACTTCAGAGAGACAAGTAGTGCTCCTTAAGTCTCTTCTTAAAAATACCGATGGTACGACAATCCCTCACCGAGTGGGGTAAGGAATTCCAAAGCGTGACCGCGTTAACTGTGAAGGAGTAACCATATGCTCCGGTGTTGTGTTAAATTTCATAACATGTCGAATTAATTATTTTTATTTTCAAGTGCAATCAAATAAATAACCTCAGAGAAGTGTTAAGACCTCCTTTACACCATAACCATCCATACATTAGCTTTGACGTACCGTAATTCGACCACTACTTTAACGCTATCTCAATAAAGTATCTTTACATGAGACAATAAATAACAATTACTGCTGTCATTTGTTTCTCTCCTTTTTATATTTTTATAAAACGACCGATTGGTGTAGTTAGTAGCGGCCCTGCCTGCGGCGCCATAGGTCCTGGGTTCGAATCCCGACAGGTGCAAACATGGATATGATGTATATCAATGTTTGTTTCCGAGTCATGGATGTTTATATACTTATCTAAGTATTTATATACCGTTGCTTAGTACCCACGACACAAGACCTTAGGGATCTTAGTGTGGAACTAGGTCAATGTGTTTTGAAGTGTGTGAATATTTATTATTATTATTTATTTATATAATTTAGTTAATCTCGTAGAATTAATTTAATTGCACATGTTATCCTGTTTGTAAATAATCTCTCTTTACTTGCTTGGCTTGCTGGAAGAGATCTCTTGTAGAGATAAGATTGCCATTGTACATGAATCTCTTCTTTTATCTTGTCCCTTGTATTTTTTATGTGTGTACAATAAAGAATAAGAATTACTTATAGGTAAAAACCCGACTGCGACGACGAATCAAATGATAGCTCCAAGTTGAAATGCGACAAGCCGAGTCTCTAGAGCGCGACAAAGAAATACATACACTCGTAAACCTTCTGTACTGGCGCAGTCAGGTATTCACTGTAAAAGCTATATATCAATGTAGGAACTGTTGGGAAATAAACAAAATTAACGGATAGAAACACAGATTCGGATACGTGCAGTGTACACCGGCCCTAAGTTACTAGGGTCGCCAACTGTTACAATGTCGAATTATACGTGTAATGTTATACTAGCGGTGCTCCGCAATTCTGCTCGCGTATGTAGAGAAACAGGAAAAACTAACGTTTTAGAAGAAGAATAGAATAGAATACGCTATTATTAGGTGATTACAGATACAATAGCAACAATGAGACTAAACAAACAGGGTAGAAATAAAGACAGTGCAAAAGTATTTAAAAAAATATATATAGTGCAACACAAACATTCTAGCTAGAAAACCGTGCACCTTGTCAGGGGAACCTGCCAATTACATCACACGCCTGTGTAGCCGCCAAACAGGTCCCTTTTCATTTATATAGATATTGCGAATACACTCATCTTCTGTCTTTAAAATATATAGTTGCTGCTACTCCTCAGACAAAAACAACTTTTGCCTCTCAGCAATCAGAGAAGCGATCGGCAATGCTGTATAATAAAATTGACAAACAGTTAGATATCTACACAAAGACATACCATAATTGCAAACAAATTATAACTGATTGGATTCATACTCAATCATATGCGGATATTGAGATACTGTTAAGACAGGTTTCATAAACACCACAGACATAATGCACACCAAATAACAAAAGAAAGACTACCTACATACAATATATACACATATACACAAACAACACACACACATACACATACGCACACACTCACTCACCCACACATACACATACACACACACACACACACACACACACACACACACACACACACATGCACACACACACACAATACCATTTATTAGATATGCCTTTTTAGTTCTATGTTTATGTACTTATATATATCTATATATATGTATATATATGTATATATATATATATATATATATATATATATATATATATATATATATATATATATATATATATATATATATATATATATATTATATATATATATATATATATATGTATATATATATATATATATATATTATTTTAGTTGGCTTTTTATTTTTAGTTAGATTATCTTCACTGTATGTATACTTATTCATAATTAAGTCACCTTTTTGTTATGGAAGAGCGGTGTCCTCTAACACAGGCAATATAATGCCTAAAAGAGAACTCCAGCATAAAAAAAAAAAATATGTAAACAACTTCGTTTTATGAATAAAGTATTTTGTATTTTGTATTTTTGTATATTTTGTATTCTGTACGTTTTTTTGTCAACTAAAGGTATAGGGATCGTCACCGTATCGCCTCGAGCCGTTCAATATTGTTTGTAGTAGAATCGTAACGTAATCGACTCGCCTTGGAACAGGCTCCAACCGCGATGCGGCGCGTGGTCACTTACTTCCCGCGCAGCTCTTTCCCGCGCTTACGTCTCTCCGTATCCGAGCTTACGTCTCTTCGTGCCAACCAGGTAAGCTAGCGGTCGGTAAGCCGTAAGCGCGGTGTCGCCTAGCCGTAGCAGAGTTGACGTACAGGCGCTGCTGATAGCTTTGGTTACGCGTTAGGTTGACGGCGAGGCGAAGGGCGATACGGTGATAATGCCTTTCCGAGTTGATATGTGTGCTGTGACCATAGTAATACTTCTAAACGGCTAGCCCGCCCCCTTATTACCTAACTAGCAAAAGCAGTGATAGCGATAGCGAAAATTGTACAAAAATCGCTGATTGCTTGTCAAATTCGTATTACGTAAAATGAATTTCAAGGCGAATATTGTATAGGTACAATTTTCGCTATCGCTTTGCTTCGGCTTTGCTATTGCTTTTACGTGACCAGGGGCCGATTTTGTTTGGTTTAGTTCCTAATCAGGAACACCAGTTTTTCTATGAATCGGACGCATTTTAATTTTTTTCACGTGTAAGTATTTTAATATTTTAAAAAATTTACAGTTAGATATACCCGAAAAGCACACGCCAAATCCTTAGCAATGTGAGTTTCGAAAGTAACCATATTTCGCCGACCCATAAATTAATATATACATATAATGGAATAAGGGCAGGAAGATGATCTCATAGTTTTCAATAAATTAATGTCACCGCAGAGCACCATCAATAATTTTATATGAATACTAGTGGATGCCCGCAACTCCGTCCGCGTGAACTGCAGTAAAAACAAAATGTCGAAATTATCCGGGATAAAAAGTAGGCCATGTGTTATTCTGATATGTAAGCTATATTATTGTGAAGTTTCATCACAATCCATTCAATAGTTTTTGCGTGTAGAAGTAACAAACATACACACTCACAAAGTCACACACTCACAAACTTTCGCCTTTAGTAGGATAATAGCGACGGAAAAACATTTTTATTGGACAGACAAACTCGTAAGTAGCCTTCTTTGATACTTATAGGATATTCGAGTTTAGAAAAGTACTTCCTTAAAAGTATGTATTAAAATAACTTTTTCTACGACTCCATGGTGAAGTATAAATAAATTATAAAAATTTCTCGAAAGAACTCCGGAAAAATGTTATAATATTACTTTTGAATTTATAATGTTAGTAATGAATTTATACGCATTGATAGCTCAGTGGCTTAAACGGGCGTTTTCCATTCGGACGGCGTAGGTTCGATTCCAGTCATTGTCATGTACCACTGAATATATTTATTTATGTACACAATTAATATACTTAGTAAAAAATTACTTTTTTTTTTTGTTTAGTTTATCCCGAAGGAAAGGCAAGGGGTACTAAGCCCATACAGCGATTGTCTTTAGTAAATGATTTCTGAATTTATGATGGATGATAATGATGATGATGAATGGAAACGTCGGGAAAATCCTCAAAAACAAGTGTAAAGTTAGTCAAAATGAAAAATTATTGCAGAAACAACTTACATGGGCCCATGAAGAGATCGTATTCCGGCTAAAGGTAAAAAATCACACTTTGCCATATTCAATGACAGCTGTCATCCGGTAAGTAGTCGGAAAGATATGAATAAAGCATAATGGGATAAAGCTGGTTATCCACGGGAGCAGATCGAAGCTGAGGAAAATCGGAAAATTTTATTTAACTAATAGGGTAGACTCACAACTGCAATCCTATCGCTTAAACAAATTCCGTTTCTAAATTTCCGGCAGCCTAAGGGCAGGTAGATGATAACAAATTTATTTTACTTTATAAAACTGGCAACCCTACCTCCATGCACGGATAACACAATAGAATAATACCTGAAACATATCGTACTAAATGACGCACCATAATCTCGAAAGCATTAATTCACTCCGTAAATTCGCCCTTAAGGAAGTGGCAATAAAACTTACGCTAATGGTACAGCTTAAGGGGATACGAGTAACATTCGCATTACATTGCGGTTTTTCGACTGTTATTACGTTACGTGTCATATTTTCTCCCCTTTTTATTTCTTCTAAGTTATTACAGGTGTCAGTGTTGTAGCTAAAATTAATTAACCTATAATTATTATGAGTTACATTTGTATAAATTTTCCATCGAAACCACTCATGATCAATGTAGGTACTACCTTACATATTTGTTGTTCTCTTATATTAACTTATCTATATTTATTATAGCTAGCATTATTTGTTGATAAATAAATTAATGGCTGATGATACATAAATACACTTTTTTTTTCTATGTCCCGCAATATATGTTAAAGTCAGGGTGAAAAGACTTAAACAAAACAACCTGCTTTCTACCTTCACAGCAAGTAGCACTGAGGTCAAAGGTTATATTCTAATAAGTGTAGTGTCCAAGACGACAACGCAGCATCTCTCATCTCTTATCCTTAGTAACATTATAAATGTGAAAGTAGGCATGTTTGTTACGCTTTCTCGCGAAAACTACTTAACTGGCCATCATGAAACTTTGTATAGATATTCTAATAGGTATTAGAAGTAACATAGGATACTTTTTATCCCGTGAAAATATTTCTTCCAGGATTATTTCCGATATTTTGCTTTTTCTTCAGTCCACGCGGACGGAGTCGCGGGCGTCCACTACTAGTAAATAAAATTCCGTGAACAGAAACGTAGCGCTCAGAAACATCAATACATATACTCGTATATTGCTATGTCCTAAATGACTGACTGACCGACATTCTTTGTATGACGTAAGCATTCGATTAAGAAAGGATTTCCCGAAATTCGGAACGAGAAATAACAGTAATTCTAAAGTCTACGCGAGCTAAGTCGTGGGCATGCGCTAGTTTATACCCGACTGCGCCAGGAGAGTTTTATTTTTCGATCGTATGTATGTCGACTTTGTCTTCAGCCTATTGCAGTCCACTGCTGGACGTAGGCCTCCCCCAGAGCACGCCACAAGGCTACTGCCACGGGGGGTTTTTGCCCATAGTCACCACGCTGGGCAGGCGGGTTGGTGACCGCAGTGTGATTTTCGGACTATGTTGCCACCGCCTCCCGGAAACCCTAAATCGCCTCGTATGACACCCATGGGTAGGCATGGGATGGTACAAACTCTACTCTGCCGGCACCACGCGGCTGGTATGTATGTATGTATGTATATATTTCTTTAGCAAGCTCTAGAGCCTAAACGTTTAGTCACATTTGGGCTTGAGAGGTATCATTTGATTCGTCTTAGTCCTTATGACTCATAAGATTGACACTGTGTCAAAATTATTACGCAGTCGGGGTTTTTCCTTGAAATAAACGAGGATTAGATTTAGTGCTTAGACATGTAATTTTTCATTTAATAACTTATGTAACAACTCAGCATGGTTATGTCAAAGATGCAGCCATGAAGTTAAAACCACTTTGCCGTTCGCCAACTTCCATCCTATATTTGTTATTTAGTCTAAGCGACACCTGAACAGAATGCCAATGAGACTGGACTTGGCAAGAATTTCATTTTCGTCGAGAAAACAAAATGGACGACTTGAGTATCTGATAGCACGAGAGAATTCGCTATGATAGTGTTTGACAAATTGTTAGGGGCTTACTAATTTATTTTGGGGTAATTTAAATGAGGCATAAAATTATTAATAAAGAAATGGAAAAAATTCTTCACCCGAGTGGGAATCGGAGCAACGATCTCTGCATTCCGTGCCAGTGCTCTTACCACTGAGCTACCGAATTAAATGAGGCATGTTTATGCTGACATCTTAAAATAACTGAAATAAACTCCTCTGATGAGGGGCTTTACTAGATTACATCAGATGCAACTCTTTTCGTGCATGTCGTAAGAGTCGATTAAGGAACTCAGGAATTTTCTCAGGTGATACGCTAGCAACTTATCATTAATCATTTACATGTCCACTATGCCTATGACTATGCTAAAATAAAAACTTATTCTATTCTATTCTATTTTACATAAACTATCGCCTTGAAATAAAAACCCCATTAGGGGTAAACATCGTCGTATTATGTATGTAATTATTAGGTTATTTAGTTAATTATGAATCTCTTTTTTTTTTTTGGTCTACTAACTGAATACAAATCATAGACATCATTGATTTGCATTTGCATCTACTTTACAATTTGTACCCTGCTTTGAGTAGACACAACATGGTTAAATAAAAATAAAACATGCAATATACTATTTAAAATACAACAACTTATACTATTTTTTTTTCTAAATCTAGACTTAAGCGCATGCACCGAGGTGAAAACATGTCAACTTCCCATCGAATCTCGTTGGATGATTTGCACATTCTGTAAATCGGCGAATGCTGCCCTAACACAGTCCTACAATGCGGAAGAGTGAAAGTAAGTCGATTTCGCAGTCGGTGTTCCCAAAATGGTATTATAGCCAGAACAGAAGGATCATAAAGGAGATACTAAAAACACGTTCAGGTGTGACACTTCACTGAGATAGTGTCAGTAATAGTAGAATCATGCGGTGTGTCAGACCTAATGTTGGTTTTGCCATAAAGGAGAACTGTGTAGCAGCTCTTCTGGATTTCATCTTTAGGCGACCTTAACTCTTATTCTCCACGCTGGTGGCTATTAAGCCCCGAATCGCTACTTATGCCTGACAGTCCGTAACAAATCGCACCTTGGGGTGGTGACCGTTGCCAAAGCAAAAGCTTTGCGATTTATTTAGTTTAAATTCACCTCCTTTTTTATTTGGTAGCGGTTTCATTTTTGGGGTGCTAACATAGAAAGTAACATATAATAGACAATCAACAAACAAGTGTTAATGCTTTCATGTTGAATAAAAGATTTTGAATTTTGAATTTTTTTGAATTGACGTTCAGGCAATAGCATCAGCACAGGATTATAACATAAAGCCCCGTATTCGTGGTAAACATTTGTTTAGCAACAAATGTTTACGCTCGCCGGGAGTCAACTCTGCAACATGGTGTCACCATGACGTGATCAACTCCGTAACACAAGATAAGTGTTGCCCGCAATATGTTGACAGCAACTCGGAATACTGGACATAAAGTTAACAAAAAACAAGAATTTTATTTTTCCAATAATGTAATTGCAAAAAGAGATGGTAAAATTCGTCATCCGAGTAATTGACCCGGTGGCTCAGTGGTAAGAGCGCTGGCACGGAATGCAGATGTCGTGGGTTCGATTCCCACCCACCCTTTTTCATTTCTTTATTAATAATTTTATAAGAATTTTATTATTGAAAAAGTCATTTCTTTAATTTCATCATTGGGTACTCCTTGCACATACAAAATATAAGAGCCATTTTTTTGCAATATAGACTAATAATAAAGCGCCCAAGTATATTATTACATCAAAAAGTCATAAATCTCTCTAAAATTAGGGTTTAAATTTTCATAAACAACTTAATTGAGCTGGGAAAGCGGACCTTGTATTATTCAACACTTTTTACATACTAGTTGTCTAGTTACGGAATTGCCTGCATTTTTGTAGGCAATTTGCATGGAACGGCACAGGATACAGAGTGCGGGAGATAGGGAATGCAGGGAGAGAGAGCAAAGTATAAGATGGCGGGATAGACGAACTGTGCGTGCGTGCGTTTGTAAAAAGTGTGCTAATAAAGTAGATTAGGATCACTGCAGTATCACGTAAGAGAGGTCAGCCCCCCTAGCATGACCACGCATCGTGGATATCGTATCGTACGATATTGTATCGTCTCTATACAAAATTCAACATGGCGGCTTTATTTATCGTATTTTGACAGGCTAATTGTCGATAAATTGGTTCATCATATCGTGTGTCGCAGGTCATGCTAGGCTTGCAGGTTTACCTTTAAATCTTGGAATTAAATCTATAACTATACCTACACAAGGCCCGTAAATTTTCCACTTCACTGGCTCTAGAACTTCTTCATTCCAGGGAACAAAAACAAATTGTCAATCCCTCCCCTTCTCCCCCTTCTGAATAAAAAGAGGTGTTTTATAATGAAGACACAAAAATCGCGTTTTTGAATATTATTTCATTGAGGAGGGATAATTTTTAAATGTATCAGTACATAACATATCAAAAGTATATGTATAAAATATGTAGCAAATATAAGCAAGTATGTAGCAATTTTCGAATTTACTCTCAAAGACCAACGCCACAGACAACCAGCCATTCTGATGTACACGTTTTTTTTTACTAATAAATCTCGATATTCCGAACAAACTTGGTGCCCTTTTTTCCCCATTAGGGGCAGGATATAGAAAAATCCCTTCTTAATATCAAACATTCACTAAAATCTAAGTTAAAAGATTAAGATACTTTTGTACATAGTTTTAACAAACTTTTTTATAATTAATCAGCCATGCTAGCTCATGAAAGAACAGATGACATACTAATATGTTTATACTATACTCTTGAAGGGCTCAAAGGTTTCAAGTGTTCCAACCCTTTTTCCACTCAACCCTTTATTTCCGTTTCTACTCATTAATGGTCAGTCCTTCCGTAATGTATTTTGCAATTACAACTTTTCCACATACCTACTTATGCGTTAATTATTTCTAAATGAGGAAGTTAAAGTCCTGGTTGTAGTAAACATGACCCCTTTTTGAGTTAAATACATACATACATACATACATATAATCACGCCTTTATCCCTTATGAGGTAGGCAGAGCACCAAGGGCCGACAGAACCACATGGTGCCACTTCTGAAATTTTGAGGGTATAGTTGAGTGTACAAGTCGGTTAGTAGTGACAGGTGGTCAGCCCATCGCCTACAAAACACCAAGACCCTCTTGTCCCTCTACTGACTTGTACAGTATGCCCGGGAAGAGAAGCAGCTGTAGTATTATACGTTTTTTTTTCACTCCCAGAGCAGCATAGAAGAAATTTGAGGTAAATACATACTACATATGTACGCATGGCTGTGTTATCGAAATAGGGGTAGCCAGAACTGCAGGACAAAGGAGATTCCACAGACACGTTAAGCATAGTGGGAACAGATGTAAATGATCAGTGACAAGTCGCCAGCTCATCGCCTGAGAGAATACCCGAGTTTCTTAGTCAACTCTTACTACATGCACGCACTCGGGGCTACTCAACCCATTTCAATTGAACTTGGCAGTTATATAGCTCACATATCGTCAAGATGCAATAGTATAAGCTACAAAATCACCAAGGATTCTCGCAAACTCTCACGTGTTATTAAGATGTACAATATATGAAGGTAGTTATTATGGTACCAAATATTACACAAAATATAAATTATACTTGGCCTTGAAAGTACTTTTACATAGTATGTTAATCAATTTAGTCAAAAACTATTATAAGAACCTCCAAAAGTGTCTTATTTTAACTAAACATTTTTACATTAAATTAAGAAGCTTACCAATAGTGTTCAATTATATTTTATTGTGCCAGCTAGTTGATATTACTCTAAAACAGTTTCCCCTTTTGTCCCTTAGTTAGTTCAGTCAGACATATAATGCTCGATTGAACTGTAACACAACTTGAACATTTGTTAGTTAAGCTTTACGTACAATCGAACGTAAAACTTATTCCTTGAACGTGAGTGGAATTCCTCGTAACAACGATGTGATTTTATTATGTAGTTATGATAGGCTTGTCGAAAAAATATCGATACATCGATATAATTTTTTCAATATATCGATATTTTTGAGCGATATTTATTGTTTCAATATATCGAGGTATCGATATAATATTACAAGTATTGAAAAGGTATAAAAATCGATATTTTTATGATCAAAAAATCCTCAATCCTTTTTTGTACTAACATTTTTTAATTTTTTTTTTGTTTATGGTCGACTCGATTTCCTACTTTTTAATTTAGTACTAAAGTTGGCTTTTAAGTTGGCAACTTTGTCTGTCAAGTGTCAATGTCATTTCAGTGTCAGTGTCTGTCATTCAATTCAACTGTCGTTTTTATCTAGTAATGTAAGATGATTAAAGTAGATTAGGCCAAATATTTTTTTTTTCATATCATACCGATATATCGATATTTTTAAATAAAAATATCAATATCGATATCGATATATTCAAAAATTATCGATACAATATATATCGATAGTTTATTGTATTTCCGACATCCCTAAGTTTTGAGTTTGTACCTCAATTTAAGACATAATAAAAAAGGTATAATACTCGTACTACAGCTGCTTCTTTTCCCGGGCATACTGTACAAGTCAGTAGAGATGTGGGGTTTCACTAGAATACATTAACTGCATCTTCTTCCGTGCACGTCATAAGAGTCAACTAAAGAACTCAGAGCTGTTTTCTCTTTTATATCTAGTCACATAACTAAACGTGGTTGTAAGATCACCTTCATGATCCTGCAGCACTGGTCCTCTTTCGGGAATACAGTCGTATATATGTATGTATGTATTTACCATTGTCAGTATAAATTGATATCACATCTCTGTCATATTGTTTCTCCATGTTTTTCTACATAAATAAACCTGTATATGGTTCATTAGGAATTTTATATATATCGCCTCGAGCGCACACGGTGAGTGAATGAGTGAGCGGGTTTGTGAGTGAATGAATCTACGATCCCTTGATCCCGCTGCCGCAAGATATAAAGGGTAGGTTATTTCTTGAAGGGATTATTACCTTAATGGTACATTTTCAACAGAAATTCAAATAATACCTTTGTCCTTTTTATTTTAGATTATTAACACGTGAATTTATGTGAAAGTTACAAATTGTAAATTACAAATTACGTGTCATAAATGATTCGTTTTGAAATAACTATAAAAGAGGCTAGTAATAAATTATATTCTGCCCTTTGTTCTGGGAAAGCTGAAGCCTGAAAACTTTAGACTTTAATTAGGCCAAAAAATCTGTTCTTGTGCCGAATAAAATTCTTAGGTCTTACGTTAAAGTTCGCTTTTGTGAACGAAATTTAACAGTGGCTATGCGTCGTATTTTTCTAAAATGTACCGATGGAGTCAGGGCCGGCCTGAGTATGGGCATACGGCGAACGGAGCAGTCGCTCCAGGCACCAAATCCTAGAGGGCGCCTAATTTGTAAAGATATAGGTATATATTATTAGGAGCAAACAGGAGAGGCGCCTTAATTGGATCTTGCTTTATTCTAAAATTTACTTCGGGCCGGTGCTGAATGGAGTCCTAGTGCTAGAATACATCAGCTGAACACGACATGCATGGAAGGAGATGCAGCTGATGCATTCTAGTAACGCCCAGCATCAATACAGATACATCTCTTTTAAAACATACATAACCTAACCCTTTATTATCTAAAATGGCTTTATCGAATTGTTAAAGTTTTTTCACACGGAATCACGTCATTACTCCCACCCTGTAGAACCCTTTTAACAGAAATAAGGTCTCTACCACGAATGAGGAACTATGACCGGAGCCTGGATTTAATTTATAGCTTAAGTATAATATCATTTTAGAATTACTCGGAAACATTCCATTTAGATTCGTTGCCGGTAGCTAGATTGTTTATTTGTGTCCGAAAAGCGGTGGTAGGCTTAGCCCTTACCACGTGGGTGGGTCATCAACTCGCGTGCGTGAAACTCGCGAGCACACGTGAGTTGGCACCTTCCGATTTTACCTACTTTTTATTAGTCGTCAACTGGCTCGATCGTAAAATCTGACGTATTTTGTACAGTTAGCTACAAAAACGTTTCAATAAATTTAATATAAGTAGGTACACAAAATATGTATAGTGACTGCGGCTAATAAGGCCTAGCTAATAAGTCGGCTCACTGGTGAAAAGTGGGCATGTATTTTGCACACTTCTGCCCAACCCATTTTGGAGGATAATAGGCTTGACTATAATGCATATATGTGTAATTTATACTGTGCTGATGCGGGGCTTCACCGCTGTATGCCTAAAATGTGGTAGCCAGTTCTGCAAGATCATTAAGAACTATTTACAGTCACGTTTAGCCCAGCAGGGACTGATGTAAATGATCAGTGACAAGTTGCTAGCTCATCGCCTGAGAGATTGGCCGAGTTCCTTAGTCGACTCTTAAAACATGCACGGAAGGAGCAGCTGAGGTATTCTAGTGAAACCCCGCATCAGCACATGTAAAGAAGAAAATAAAAGAAGAAAACCATGATACATACAATTCCTCTAAGAAAGACATCTTGCCTCCGAAATTTCGACCCTTTCCAACGAATGGCACAATTGAAATTGAATTGCTGTAAATATTGGCTACTCATGGGATACAGAGTGGGGATGGAGTAACCCGGGACGGTGGAGAAAACGGGGACGACTTCCCGAGACGGTCGGGAACAGTTTTTAGGGAACTATATGTCAATTTTGTTCTTATTGATTTAGTCTCACCTGACACGTGTAAGAACATAGCTTGAGTGGACGTGCTCAAATATCAAATAAATATTCACGCACTTCACAACACATTAACCTAGACACATACGGTGATCTCTAAGGTCTTGTGTCGGGAGTACTAAGCAACGAAATAACTACATAAGTACTTACCTCTAGAAAACATCAATTACTAAGTAACAATCAACATTCAATCTGGCTAAGTACTCGCAATCTTACTACAATGCAACCTTAATATAACGTACCTCAATATAACGACTTCCTAGATTTAATTTTTTTTTCATTATCCCCATAAGAATTGAATCGTCCATAAGAGTCAATGTAAAATATACCTTTACATAGCGAACATTTATTTAGCGAATTTTAGATTATCAAGAAAAAGTTTGAATACCTCTAATTAACGAATTTTGTCAACCAAAACCTTTATATAAAGTTCCCATCAATGTGACAGATTTTAACATGCTTTTACCTCTTTATAACGAATTTTAGCTCACCTAACCTTAACATAACAAACCTCAGTTCAATGAATTACTTGATATAACGAATATTTACTTGCTCCCTTCAGATTTGTTAAATCGAGGTTGCACTGTAATAGCTATAAATATGAAAAGCTCTGTCCTGACTGAATAACTAATAACACTCGTCAGAGAGTAAATATATTCTTTGACTGCGAATCAACCGCTGACTTTAAAAACTGACACTGGCTGGAAGCATTTTCCGAAATTCCTACGGGCACAGTTAACTTTCTGAAGTTTATACGGATGAATTCGCGGACATCTACTAGTGAAGAAAAAATGGATACCCGACAAAATATCAAATCAAGTAATTTTATTGCATACATAATATAACATTCCCTTGCAAGGCTATTTGTGAAGAAATAGAACAAAACGGAAACAAACGAAATTATTAGATTCTATACCCGTAACTATAATTTTGTAAATGAGAATTCAAAAGTCACTTTCGTATTCAATTACAAACAGAACATTAGAATAGAATGAAAATGTAATTTCACGTTATGGCCCCACATATTCCCATATGGTAGAAGTATAATAATAAACGCAATAAATTTAGAGACACACTACATATGTGATCACGCGGATTTTTCTTTCTTCATTTCTTTTTTATTGTACCTACACATAAAATTAAGCTTAGACAGTATGTGGTAACAGAAATAGTACAAAGGCGAGCTTATCTCTTTATAATTTCTTTTTTCTTGTGTGTATTAGTCGCCACCATATTGTTAATGTTTATGTGTAGAGTTAATTGAATCGTCCAGTTTAACGTACCCTTGATCAAACCTTTCTATTGAAATTCTACGATTTGGTCAAAAAGAGTCCAGGCAGGTGTTCTCCTTCTATTCCACCCACTCCACTTTCTTCGTCACTCTTCACTTAACTCGCACACTTAGTCTTCTTTCACTCATCGTCACCGCACGCCCAAATCTGAACCTACACAGCTATTAAATATGCTAGATTATACAATTTCGCCCGTCGCGTTTCACACACACGGTGTGGCCAAAACTACAGTAAATAAATACCTAAACCAACCTATAACTGCTGCTTGTCACGCTATAGCCTGTCATTTGGTGCCTAGTTTACATGTAAATCATCTGAAATGCCATAATAGGAGCCATTACTAAATACTATTACCGAATTTGTTTGAAGTTATGTAGGAATATGAAGGTTTGATGGTTTTATCTACGGACAATGCATGTGAGATACTATACTAGCCGCCGTCAACGACTTTGTCCGGATGAGGGAGCATTACACCCGTTCGAAGCCTGGGCGGGTCCCTAGTTAAACTATAACTTTCCTCTTGAATCACTCTATCTATTCTCTATTGAGGGATCGCCCGCCACCGGGCCCTATACCCTCCGCTGTTTTATATCATGATCACGAACACAAGACACTACACTCTCATTGCGACTGTAGTGTCTTGTGTTCGTGATCATGAGTAGGCAGATCCGAGGGTCAGCGGAGGGTATAGGGCCCGGTGGAAAACTACGCGATCCCTCAATAGAGATTTGAACTTCCGAATAGTGACGCCTGATACAATTCAATACTCTATCTATAAGATTAAATTAAGAAAATAAAAAAAACCGCATCGATATCCGTTGTTTTATAATATGTAGTGAAGTAACTGAACACGAGGAGTACCTAAGCTGAGCTCCCTATAATAATTTCCAAACTCTTTTGATATCTAACTAAATATAAATATATATGTCAACTTTTGGTAACTTTCGTACTGCTTCAATGTACGTATAAAGCCGAAAACACTATAAATAAGCGCAATATATGCATTTCTTACAGAATTTTTTATAAAAATATACAGGGTGTAAAGGAAGGGGTATGTTAACCGTAATGTTATATTATAAAATTATTAATAAAGAAATTAAAAAAAAATCCTCACGTAATGTTATAGTCTACTATAGATCTACTGACCTACCTATGAAATAAGAGACTCAAAATCACACTTTTATGATTCTATATACATTTTATAATTTATTCCTAAACAACTCAGGAATGTTCATAAAATCTTCAATAACAATCATGTGATTTTGAGTCTCAAATTATGTGGGCTTTAGTGGGCTTTTCCATAGCATTTCGCTTAACCTACCCTTTTGTTACACCCTGTATATTAAGTAAATAAATAAATATAGAGCTGATATTTACCACTGTCTATCCATTTCTATACGAACTGAGATGTTATTTTTCTCTTTATTTCGATTCAGTAGCTTACCTGAAAATGAAAAGAAAATCTAGGTTAGTTCAACAAATCCATACAATAAGAAAATGTGAACTTATAAATAGTAATATTGATTGAATCAGAAAAAAAACCTGCCTATATTTGTTTTGTTGAACGTAAGTGAAAAAATTTGCGATTTTAAATGACTATTTGGACTCTACAAAGTGCTTAATGTAATGGCTTCGCATTGATATTCGTAAGATATCCATATGCGAGGTCAGACGAAAAAGTTCACTGACAGTGGCCAGCTCATCGCCTGAGAGAGCACCCCTAAGTTCCTTATTTGACTCTTACGACATGCACGGAAGGAGTTGCAGCTGATATATTGTAGTGGAGCATGAAGAAGCTATAAAAGAGGAGGTGGGACTATGAAGTGAGTCGTGTGGCAATCGTTAGGCCATGACATCATGATAAAGGCGTAGCTTCAGCGCCAGTGTAACGCGGTAGCTGTAACCACACGCTTGTGCTCCGAAATGTAACCGTATTAAAATTACAAGGACACTAGCGCTTCTATCAGGGTACTTTATTACTAAAACGTAGTATAATGTTGCCATCTAGTGATGAGTAATTGCACTAGTAAAACAACAAAAAGATAGTTATGGACTCAGAAATTCTTCCATGTCTTACCTATGGGTGTCAAACCTGGATATTCAACCTCAAAACTAAAAACATGATCCAGACTAGTCAAAGAAAAATGGAGAGAAGCTACCTAGGTTTAAAACTTAAAGACAAGGTGAGAAATACAGCAATCCGCAGAAAAACCAAAATAACCGATGCACTTACTTTCTCACTTCATGTGGCTAGATACAGAGGTGATAGGTGGACCAAAAGAATATTAAAGTGGTCTGGCCCATCAGGCACTAGAGCGAGAGGTCGGCCTTGCGCGAGATGGGCAGACGAAGTAATGTCGGTGGAGGGTCGTGCGTGGATCGACACTGCAAGCGACAGGGAAAAATGGAAGACTTTGGAGGAGGCTTTTACCCGATTGGGGTCCATTCAAAAATAAAAAATTTAAATTCTTACCAAATTATAATTATCTGTTTTTTATATTATTAATGTTAAGTATATTAATTGGATGAACTGTTATTTGTAAATATTATTATTTTGCATGGAATCAAATAAAGCTTCATCATCATTTACAGCCCTGAGAAGTCCACTGTTGGACATAGGCCTCCCCCAACAACCTCCACTCCGACCGGTCGGAAGCAGCCTGCATCCAACCGACGCCCGCAACCTTGGCCAGGTCATCCGTCCACCTCGCGGGTGGCCTTCCCACGCTGCGCTTGCCGATACGTGGTATCCACTCTAGAACTTTCCGACTCCATCGGCCATCAGTTCTTCGAGCTATGTGCCCTGCCCATAGCCACTTCAGCTTGCTGGGCCGTTCAGCTATGTCGGTGATCTTGTACGTCTGCGGATCTCCTCATTTCTGATTCGATCACGCAGAGAGATCCCAAGCATAGCTCTCTCCATCGCTCGCTGTGCGATCCTGAGCTTTTTTATGAGGCACATAGTTAGAGACCACGTCTCGGCACCGTAGGTCATCACCGGCAGCACGCACTGGTTGAATACCTTCGTCTTTAAGGACTGGGGTATCATGGACATAAATAAGCTTCGTAGTTTCCCGAACGCTGCCCAGCCGAGTTGGATTCGCCGAGTTACCTCCTTCTCAAAGTTGGACTTACCTAGTTTGACCGTCTGTCCCAGGTAAACATACTCGTCAACAACTTCAAGCATCGAGCTCCCAACCAGTACAGGAGTGGGCGGCACATGGACGTTCGACATGATCTTCGTCTTGTCCATGTTCATCTTCAGGCCCACCTGTTGGGAGACTCGATTGAGGCCATCGAGCATTGTGCTTAGATCCTTCAGCGTTATAAAGCTTATATTATTATTATAAAACAATCTTGAACCACATTGATAATGAGCAAGTAGTTTGGCTAGTCACTACAAGGTGGTTTCTATATAAATGGGCAGGGCTACAGTGTTTAATGCTCCCCTCGTCCCATACTTCACCCCCGCTCCGCGGCACGCTATTTTTCTATGAAAATATACTTAGCTTTTTTTATTTTTCTCCATAACATTATCACAGGAGTTCTACTGTTCTCTTTATACCATTATATATGTAGGTACATACATAATAATAACGTCATGCCCATTAGTATGCCTCAAAAAGGTATGTCAGAAGTGTGGAAATTACACACTCACTTTTTACCAGTTAGCATATTAAGTCCCACGTAGTAAGGGCTGAGCCTACCGCCGCTGTTCGCACAAATACAATAATCTAGCGACCGACTTACCAGCTTTATTTATTACGGCAAGTATGTACATCTGTCTGTGTGTATTCCAAGACTTTAGGATTACTTGATACACACTGCTTATTAATTCACCTAGTAGGTTTTGTAATTGAGAGTTAGGAATTTCTAGGGTTAACTGTTATATTAGGGCCGATTTTTCCATTGAATAGTCTATATGAAGGATAAAGTTAATACTGCCTTTCTCTAAAACTTAATCAAGTTACACAACTCTAATCAACTTTAGTCTTCAGATAGGCGATCTGCACATTGGAATAATCGGTCCCTAGCTTATTAAACCGTTTTGGATAAAAGGTTATAGAACAGATAAATATAGCTACATACACCACAATTTTTTGCTTTTATTTTCACTAAAGCTTTTTATCTAGCGCATAGCTACGTTCAGTCTTTGTTGTTTGCTAGTATTTTTTAAGTGACCCGATAGCTCAGTTGGTAGAGCGATGCACGGTATGCGAATGGTCGTGAGTTCAAATCTCACTCGGGTGAATTTTTTTACATTTTCTTACTAATATTTTATTTTTTTTTGTCATTTAGCATGACTTTTTGTCTTGATTTTACATTTTTAAGCTAATATAACTATTTTCTTTAAAATATTTTAAGGTTATATTTATATTGCACATTCACTTAGCTCCCGCTTCTTATGAAGTAATTACCAAAACCTTACACTAAGCAGGACCTGATAGTCCTTTTCGGAATTCCGTATTTGCAGCCAGTGTGTATGAGAAGCGTATAGTAAAATATTAATGTGAAACCGCATTGCGGGAGCCTACCAAGGCCGAACGGACAATACTCCTTATTTATACGTATGTATGTACATTTACCGCCTTACTAGGGCTGTCAAAAACTAAAAGCCGTTTTTAGAACGATTGAAAAACTTCTTTACCGGTACTGATGCAGGGCTGCACTAGAGTACATAAGCTGCATCTCCTTCCGTGCATGTCGCAAGAGTCAAGTAAGGAACTAGAGCGTTATCTTCTAAGCTAAGCAACTTGACATTTGCATCTGTCGTCGCTATGCTAACCGTGTCTTTGGGCTCTTCTATATGATCATGCAGATCTAGTTACCTATTTTAGGTACACAACTGTGTCTATATACAGGGTGTTTTTCGTTGCCACCCTTAACGAAGGGTACGTACTCTATACATCAAATAAAGTAAATTTATGCCAAAAAAATGCTGGGAAACGACGTAAATTAATAACAAAAATTATTACTTGATCCGGCGAAATTTATAGTGTCCAGTGTTTATGATAGTTTTTTCATAGACAGATATTAATTATTTATGGTGAAAAAAAACGAATACATACGGTTTGTTACAGCTTTAATATTTATGACGGAACTTTCGAGCTAAACTGTCAAAAGCGACAGCCCTATATCGACCTTTTTGCGATTCCTCTTTATAAACTAGAAACCCGATACAAAACAACTATTAGTCACTCATTGTAACATTGTAGACCTATATACGGTTATTCTAAGGGTGTTTAGCTCTATGCAGCGTGATGTATTATTTATGCTTCAATAAAAAATAATGGCTTTACAAAAATCTTTTTGTTCGCGTGAAAATGGCTGGTAAAAATTGAATATCTATTTACAATAGCGCCATGTTTGATTGCACGATTGCTAATGGACGCTTTTCGACTAGACGTCACGACAAGACATTTCGTCATCTAGTGTGGGGGCCGTGTCGTCTAAAGGTATGATTCCGAGCTAATTAACACGCTGTACTGCTGCCGCAGCAGTGTTGTGCTGTTCGTGATGATTGTGTACTTGTCAAACAAAACTTCCAGGTATGAGTCCGAGCTAAGCAGCACGCTGCACTTCCCTGCAGCAATACTTGTCCGCGTACATTGTCTACAGGTTTATATGAGAGTATATTATTCCCAGCGACGCAGCAATGTCGCGGCAGCACTGCAGTGGCAGCACTAGGAAGGCTAGCAGTGCAGCGTGCTGCTTAGCTCGGAATCATACCATAATGGAAATACTATTTGATACATTTTTGCTTCCAAAAAAACCGTGGTCGTGTCGTGTAATAGAAAAACGCCAAGGAGCTAACAATGTGGTATAGAGCTTTGCTTTGTGGAATAATAGAAGTGAAAATACCTATATATTTTTTATTTAAAGGCAGATTATTTTGACCTTAACCTCAAAATGAGTTCAAAGTTTATTATTAGCCGGATTATATAGATATATAGAAGAATAGCTCGTATTTTAATGCTATATTTTCCCTTGAGAGTAAAAAATAATAACACTGTGTTCTTGGCATAAGATCTATTAAGCATCTTCAAAATAAAGAGACTATCAATTGACTATCAAGAGACTGTCAATATATTTACTTATTCACCAAAATATGATATGTTTTTTGCCGGTTTCTAAATTTTTACAGGGGCACCTATTTGGTTAGTTACACATAAATATTACGGAAAAGATCGTCGATGGAGCTTGATATACCTAACTGTACCGGATAGTAAAATCTGATATAAATAATCAGTTTACATAGCTCACCAATTCCGTAAAACCTACATCGGTATTTTAATCATATTTCCAATAATCCGTATGCGTTTTCAATTTCACATGAAATTGCAGATTGATATTATATGAAGTACATCATATATGCTGATGCGGGGCTTCACTAGAATACATTAGCTGCATCTCCTTCCGTGCATGTCATAAGAGTCGACTAAGGAACTCGGGCAATCTCTCAGGCGATGAGCTAGCAACTTGTCACTGATATTTTACATCTGTCCCCGCTATGCTAAACGTGGCTGTAGGATTTTTTTTGTGATACTGCAGTTCTTGGCCGCGTGGTGACCGCAGAGTAGAATCCGTACCACCCCATGTCTGCCCGTGGGTATCGTACGAGGCGATTAACGGTTTCCGGGAGGTGGGCAGCAGCGCCTCCCGTGCTGACAACATAGTCCAAAATACAAACTGCGGTCACCAACCCGCTTGCCCAGCGTGGTGACTATGGGTAAAACCCCCCTGAGGCAGTAGCCTTGTGGCGTGCCCTGGGGGAGGCTTAAGTTCAGCAGTGGACTACAATAGGCTGAAGAAGAAGAACTGCAGTTCTGGCTACCTAATTTCGGGAACACAGCCTTGTATGTATGTATGTATATCATATTTTAGGTGCACAATTGCGCCGTCTAACGTGGTATGAATATGGGACACAGTGTAGCTGTAAATAAGTATATTAAGTAGAGAAGCTATGGTGGAAATTAAAACATTATTAACATCTCGTGTGATAAGATAAAAAGCTTAGAGATCGAAGCGGATATATTTATATATAAAATTTGTTACTTACTAGCAGGTAGTCGTTAATAAGAATTTTCATTGACGCATTATTCGTGTTAATACAAGAAAATAAGCATTGCTTAATCTAACATTGTCTTATTTTGATAGCTATTCCGCACATTTTACTGTCAAATATAAATTTTTGTCAGAGTTCAAGTTTAAACACGGGTTAGTAACACCATATTTATTTATGAGATTACTCTGTGACACCAATATCAAAATCTGACTTCGATAAGTATTTTATTTCGTTTTACAATGCCAATCCGACCACCTTAATGCCTCGGACGTAGGGTCCATTTTGCAGCTGTAGCTGATACCGGTTTTACATATTTCGAAGCGCCGAGAAATCCTTCAGAAAATATTCCTATTTTCTTGAAAAATCTATGAAGTTGCTGAGATATTGCGCTGTACACTTCTTCATTTTCAGTCTCGATGCGAAAATCGTCATACTTTTGTTAGGTCCCGCGGCTAAGGGCGCACTTGCGCGGTTAACCGCGTAACAGCAAATCCTCTCGAGCTGCACACACTACCTATTTCGAATAATATAAGTTCTATGAGCCTAAAATTTTTCTCTAGCCATGTAACAAAACGCGGTTATAAAATCAGTCGTATAATGCGGCTGCTTCCATTGTTTCCTTTACTCTCAGGCGGGGCCTGAGCCTAATTAATATATACCTATAATATCTAACTAGTAAAGGTAAGTATCAGTAGTCAATAGGTGAATAGGTCACTATTCTGACTTATATACATAGCATACATACATTTTTATCCTCTGTTAGTCCAAAAAGATATCATATTAAAATGATAAAACTAACTAATAATAAAACCAATAAAACAGTTTTACAAATAAATACTAAAATAAGACATAAAATTATTAATAAAGAAAATGGAAAAAATTCTTCACCCGAGTGGGAATCGAACCCACGACCGCTGCAAACCGTGCCAGCCGCTATAAACACTAAGCCACCGGGTCAATTACTTATATAATAATAATTATAGCGGCTGGCACGGTTTGCAGCAGTCGTGGGTTCGATTCCCACTCGGATGAAGAATTTTTTCCATTTTCTTTATTAATAATTTTATAATATATAATATCTTGACTAAGATAAATTTATAAAAACACTTCTCCATTAATATAATCCGTTAAAATAAGACAATCAAGTAAATTGGCTGTAGACAATTAATTAACTGTAAGTAATTAAAAAAATCAATAGGTAGGTACAGCACGTCACTGGGTACAGTTCATGTTACTTCTACCTGTCTACTTACTTCTTTGGATCTGTATTTCTACCCTATTTCTATTGTCCTTTTCTATGTTACTTCTGTCCGTGTTTGTGAAATTTTCAAATAAAAATCTATTCTATTCTATTCTACAGTTTAATACATTTCTAATGAACACAACAGCAAAATGTTATAATTAATTTATTTGTAATTTTCCACGAGCTGTGTTTTATTACAAAAAGGTAAGTTGATACTGAAATACCTTAATTAAATTATTTACGTTTTGAACTCCGCATTTTAGTAAAAGAAACAAATCCGATTTCAAATAAGAATGAAGATTATAGCGAGAAATGTTTCCAATTTCATCTTCTCAACGCCCTTATTCTGGATGATAAATTTTACCGAATATAACATTAACCACAATACGTTATTTATTTATTTATGTACAGTAGTCAGTTCTCTCTTCCCGGGAATACTGTACAAGTGTCAGTAGAGAGACCAGAGGGTCTTGGTGTTTTGTAGGCGATGGGCTGACCACCTGTCACTACTAACCGAACTTGTACATCTCTCAACTATACCCTCAAAATTGGTCAGAAGTAACACCATGTGGTTCTATCGGACCTTGGTACTCTGCCTACCCCGTAAGGGATAAAGGCGTGATTATATGTATGTATGTAGGCAGTTAGTTACACATCAGCTGCAGCTCAAGCTGGCAACTTGTTTCTGATCATTAACACTTGACCCCGATATGCTATGGCGGCGGAATCTCCCATATGCTCCTGCAGCTCTGGCTACCTTTCCAATAGCCGTGTCTATATGTATGTAAATAGTTAAATATTGTTATTTTTTACTTCTTTTTTTTCAATGTTTGAATGTGTTTGTCGACATGAAAGAATCTATTTTGCTAACATCCCTTAAAATACCTATTTTTGTATTTGTCACCTAAGGGTCTTTTCAAAATTAGTGATTTGCTTTTGACACGAAAATAGGTAGGAAAACAGCAACGAAGCAACAAAGAAGCAACTTTCACTATGGGATCAACTCCGAAATAATGGAAAACAATCAGCTGTTCCATACATTTCAGTGCAGTAATTATTCGAGATTGTATGGAACAGCTGATTTTTTTTTCACTGTTTCGGTGTAGGTCCCATAGTGAAAGTTGTTTCTTTTTACCTACCTAGTTTCGTGTCAAAAAATAATCACTTATTTTGTAAAGACGTTATACATAATCCACTGATTTAATAATTGTATCATCATCATTTACAGCCCTGAGAAGTCCACTGTTGGACATAGGCCTCCCCCAACAACCTCCACTCCGACCGGTCGGAAGCAGCCTGCATCCAACCGACGCCCGCAACCTTGTCCAGGTCGTCCGTCCACCTCGCGGGTGACCTTCCCACGCTGCGCTTGCCGATACGTGGTATCCACTCTAGAACTTTCCGACTCCATCGGCCATCAGTTCTTCGAGCTATGTGCCCTGCCCATTGCCAATTGTATAGATCACGAATAATTATTTAAACATTTTGTAACCTTGACTTTACAGAACTTTTAAAAGTGATTAATTTCACCTATTTACATTTTCTATCCGTATGAAAAGCTTAGGTGTCAGTAAACGTATCTACCTATATGAGAATTAAATGAAATTGTATTAGGCGTTACAATTCGGAAGTTCAAACATTCACTATGGGTGTGCCCACCACCGGGCCCTACCCTCCACTGACCCTCGGATCTGATAACTCATAATTGCGACAACAGGCACTTACTAACTACAATCGCCATGAGAAACCAGACCCGAGCACCTAGCATGCAAGACGATATTGCACTATTCCGAAACAAAAACTAGATAAATAATCTACATATGTTTCGCCAACAACCGTGGCATCCTCAGGATTATATAAATTTGTAAATTAGTAAACCACTAATTATTATGAACCTCTAAAACCCAACACATTACTTACAATGTAATGTAATGTGTAAGTAATGTGTTGGGTTTTAGAGGTTCATAATACTCTATTTATGGTTTACTAATTTCTATAATCCTGAGGATGCCACGGTTGTTGGCGAAACATTATGTAGATTATTTATCTGGTTTTTTATCAACCCACATTACGGAATAGTGCAATGTATCGTCTTGCATGCTAGGTGCTCGGGTCTGGTTTCTCATGGCGATTGTAGTTAGTGCAAGTGCCTGTTGTCGCAATTATGAGTTATCAGATCCGAGGGTCAGTGGAGGGTGTAGGGCCCGGTGGTGGGCACACCCATAGTGAATATATGAGAATTTAAAAAAGCCTTAAGTATTCATACTTCGTTTCAGTTATTAAGTCTCCTGAAATTGATGCTATTCTCTACGTAACTAAATCACTGTTTTCTAAATATTGTTTAGTTCAATAAAAATCCGTGGGACTTCATCATATCGCACCTTCGGTAATACAAGGGCACAATTGTCTAAAATTGCAAAAGCAAATTGTGCCTTTGTTCTACCGAAGCTGCGATATATACGGGCTAACTTATGACTACTCAATAGTTCGAAAATGTATTTAAACTTGTTATACTACAGTAAGGTATTTAGATTTTAATATTAGGGTGAATTTCAACAACCTCGATTTTTGACTAATTACGCTGGCGAAATTTTATATCCATTTTCTATAACTTTTTTGTATTCGAAGTAATAGCTAAAAATATATAATATTCAGTCATATGGTACACATTTTTAAAAACGTATTATTTCTTGAGATATCTGCATTTAAAAATTTCAATCGCCACCGATATTATTATCAAACCACCGAAATTGTTAATCTCTCCACTGAAATTTATTACAACCAGCGGAATTATAAATACAGGAGAACATTATACGAATTACCTATTTATTTATTTTATAAGAATATGAAAACTTAAGATTTTTCGTTTATTGGTTGGTAATAATGTTTATTATCATGATTATAGCTTAGAAACTATGATAACAAATTTAAGGAACACGTTAACAGTTAGGGAAATATTTTATTACATACTTTTAAATGCTTCCTAGTGACTTTTTTTTAGCATAAAACGTAGTGGCCATGGTATCTCCTATAAGATCTCGCAGTTCTGACTACACCATTTCAGGAACCTAGCCGTATTTATTTATATGTACGTAAAAATCTTCGAAAACCAGAAATAAGGATCATTTCTTTTCACATTTGAAAGTGCACCTCGTTAGCTACCTTTATATATAAGGAACACCCCATCCGGAAATTCACAGTGTCGGAGATATGACATTTTTTTATTTTTTTATCTCCTTTTAGATGAGTAGAATGGCATATAAGAAATGAATCACATTTTATACTTTGACCTCCCAAAAATCTATCAACATGGAATGGTCAAGCAAAATTTGTTAAATGTTTTTGCCAATTAAGCCCCTACTCTTTCAAAATAATATACTGCGTCATGCGTACCCTTTATCAAACTAAATTCCTTATTTAATAAGCTACTCAAAAAGGTGTAATTTATTATGAGAAAGCTTACTAGCAGCTGACCAATATAGGTTTCAAAAAATACATTCCGTGGCGCTACAGCCTATAGCAGTGTTATATTGAGGCAAGTAGAATGTAGAACTCTTCTGTTATCATCAGGCGTACTTGTTCAAGCTACTCGGGTTTATCGCAAAGTTACGCGGGTTTATAGTAGCAATTTTGGGTGGTTTCCTTGAGTTTGAACCGAAGGCCAAGTCATAATCAATATCACAAAACGTGGGATTGAAGTAGATAATAATTATGTGCATGAGTACACCTACTAGGCCAGTAGAACATTCAATATATAGAATTTTTTCTGAGAACAGTCAGGACTCAGAAAAATATTACATTCTTATTGGTCAGCTATTAATATAGAGATGAATCTTAAGTGCCTGGAAGAACTTAGTTCATTTAGGAACGGTTCCCTTCCTATGATCTTATAACGTCTACTTGTCGATATGTGTGCTTATGCTGTCTATCGATTGACCTACAGTGCTCAGACTGCATCAGGAACACCATTAGGTATGCTAATCGCCTACCAAAAAGGAACTGGACAGTAAAAGTGCCGGCCATGTTAGTCGTTTAGACACCGAAAGATAGACGAACAGTGCAACTGGCTGGATGCTACAGAGCGGCTGCCTGGGGTAGGAGTAAGACGAGATGGAGGTGGCGGTATGACCTCGATTCGAGTTGAACTGCATCATGAAAAGGCCTTTGGATAGCAGTAAGATTCCTATGCTATAATATATATATTATAATGTCAGTTCATCACCTTTGTATTTTTTAAATTTGACTACAAACTTAGGTTACTTGTTAAAAAAGGTTGTCGCGCCATAGGATAGCACTTTTAAAATTCTTATTAGTCAGCTGTTGGTAAGCTTTTTCATAATTATACCTTTTGAATTTAGTTTAATTAAGTGTGCGAATTACGTGAAATCATTATTTTGAATGAATAGGAAAGAATCAGGAAAAAAAATTATAAACCTTTTGGTAATTGTACTTTGACAATGCCAAGTTGATGTCTGTTGTTTTGTCTCCAATGATTATTTATTTATCTAGTTGAATTACTGAAATATACACGTATTTTAGTTTTTTATGCATTTCCATTTAATAATAAGGTCATTTTAAAAACATTACAAAATGGGGCATAACCCTGAAGCCGTAATTTTTTTAATGGGTCTTCCTACCCATGAAGGTAGAAAATGGGCTGTACTTTTACATCTCAATAGAAATAATACCCGTTTTCCAGTCATCCTGTATACAAAAAGACAAAATATCAATTACGGTGACATTATTATATTACGGTGGCCCTCTTTTTTGCCACCGGAGCCACTGGAGTTGCGACACCGTACTTAGAATTAAGTAACAAATTTCAAATTATAACGGACACTATTATTTTAATTGTAATAATTCATTTGCAATTACGTCGATACATCTAATCTTTAATCATCTGTAAAATTTCTTTTTAAACAGCCTTTTAGTTTTTTAAATACACATGACACCGTTATATGATAAATTTGTATTCCTGCGCCACCGCAGGTTATACTTACATTTTTGGCGGGAAAACTGTTCAGTGTATCAAACATCCTTGTACTTGGTATACGATGGCTTGACAGAGCAGTGCGGAAAGATAGCTTAGCATCTATCTCATTCATTATGATGAAATAGTGTAATGTTCAAAATGCGCCAGCGTTATTGACTTTTTCCGCGGGACATTTTTTAAAAAGCTGTTACAGGTACTACCGGGTTAAGTTAAATTACTGCTCATGGTGTAAATAATAGTGTTATTTAATGTATTTTTAAAATATGTATGTATTCTGTTAAATTAATTCACCCGAAAATTTAAATAGCCAAATTTATTTTTGCAAATGAAGTGGGGACATAGCACCGCAATTAGATTAGACTTTGATAATTTTTTTAATGCGTCAAATAGATTTTGGTCTTAAGTTTTAAACGTTAGTCTAGATCACTGTCTGAACTTAATGAAAAAAAAATTATAAATGTGCATTTTGCACTTTCCACTACGATTTTCATCCACGCCGCGCTAAAAACGTACCTGGGAAATTCACCCATTACCTTTATGTACAGTTTTGGGATAATTAGTTTAAGCAGAAAAATATTTTTTGGCACTTACTTAGTTAAAATTACGCGGCTCATTCTTACTATGAGTTTCACATAATAGCAAGGCAGGTTTCGTGTTCTCGAATTTCCGCAAAGCTTTTGTCATGCCATTCCCTAAGAACACCGAATTATGCACCTATCGGAACGGGGAACACTATGTTTTAATTATAAATGTATGTATACAGACAGGTCGAAAGTTACGTAATAAAATTTAATAATATAATGTCTGCCTTTTGTAACGAAAGTAGGTACAGGGTGTAGCTAGAGAGGTACGTTAATCGAAATGCTATGAAGATAGTCCACTATTAGATCACCTGACCCAAAATTTGAAACTCGAAACAATATGTTTTATTATATTTAATATTGTATGAACATTCCTGAGTTGTTTAGAAATTCAATACTCTATTGACTATCTTTATAGTATTCCTCGTAATATACCCCTTTTTACATCCTGTTTACTCGTTTATAAAATTAATGCAAATATTCATTAATTTGAAAAACATGTCCAATCTCATAACCACGTAATTTACCAAATGTATTTTAATAAAACTTTTGGTTCGCATTTCGCCTGTCAACCCACATTACGGAAACGTCGCGGATTTTAACGAGTCTCGTCAACGATACGGAACGCAGGTGTTTTCGACTACTTAACGTGACAACCAGCGTTAACTGTACCGATGCCTCCGTCGATTGTTACACCATGGCTCATCTGTGGATTTAGAATGACTAAAATGGATAAAACATAGACCTGTCAATTTTATAGGTTGTTAAAAGTTTAAACATCATCATCATCATCATCATTTACAGCCCTGAGAAGTCCACTGTTGGACATAGGCCTCCCCCAACAATCTCCACTCCGACCGGTCAGAAGAAGTCGCATCCTTGCCGACGCTCGCGACCTTGGCCAGGTCGTCCGTCTAAAAGTTTAGTAGCATTATATTTTACAAGGCTTAACTTAAAATAATGATTCGGATTCAAAATACAAAACTTTTCAGGCAAAAGAAAAATGATAAATTCCTAGAAAGCTAACGGTGTTATTACAACACCGCGTCTAAAATTAAACAGTATTTTAGAATGACATTTGACAGCTTTGGTACTACTATAAAATTTAGGCAATGGTTAGCTTTAAAAGTGTGTCAATTCTTTTTTAATAACATTGTAAAACTTTACGGTTTTGCGAACAAAATCGTGTGATTTCAATAGCCCGAAAATAACCTAAATACTAGAGTTTTCAGCCCCTAAACAAGTTAACTCGGTTATTACGTTTTCAGCCTCACCTTCCATCCTCTAATCGCATTAATTGAGAAGCTATTAGGGGAAGTTAGGCGGACAAACGCTTTTCGGAACAAAATACGATGTTGGAATATTTTGCTAAAATCAACTCAAAGTAAACTGGATTCTGGACTTTCCAAGTTCTTATGGAAACAATTTTTTTTTATGAACTATTTATTTGATTTTCTTTTACAATTTCTCTCTTAGATAACTCTTGATTTTTATTCATTAATTTAAATAAGGAACCCCAACCTAGAATACAATGCGTACCAATTTTGTATGCCCACTGGTGGGACACAGAGAGCCCACTTTATGAATTATTTAATACCAAAATTGTATACCTACGATCCACAAATAAACGCATTTGATTTGATTCAATATACCTAGCTGTTAGAGCACCCGAAAACTTACAATTTTAAGTTCGCCGACTATGGAACAACTAAATTGGGTACTTTCGCAATTCAATCGGCCAACTTTGTTTAGGTAGTTGTCAGCCGCAGACCTTATTGATTTAGTCGGTGACTGTGTTGCTAGCGCGAAGACGCGTGCGTCAAAATGCGGGAAAAGAACGCTCTAATTGCTATATTAATTAAAAGAAAATCACGGGAAAATCACGCACGCGCATGTTGTCCTCTGCCATCTTGGTGTGCGACTGACCAACTAAGTTAGAATAGTCCGCGAGCTTGCATAGAGCATCCTTGCTAATATGCAGTCAGACGACACTTGGCTGACTTTTTAATTGTGCGTAATCCTAGAAAAAACCATTAACAATGCCACTTTAATTTGAGCGACAACGCGGAGGCCAAAAAAAACAATTTATAATAAAAAGGTGCAAACTACTTACTGGCACAGCAATTCAGGTTATTCCCCCACACTTATTAGTCTGTACATAAAACATAAACATCGCATGTAAGGCCTTAAACTTCGGCTGTGAGCGAGTAAATTACTATTTAGGGTTCCGTGGAAACGCAGCATGCTATTAAATAACCATTCACATACAAACATACATATTATTATTTATTTATTCATGCACGCTCGTCGGTTAAGGGTACTCTTGACCTGACCTTTCTCTAAAATCGAGCGAGATCTGCAGCCCCACTGCTGCACGGTGCAGGGTGATAATACCTTAGTACTCCGCTACACTCTTCAAACATATATTGTAGTAAAGTTTATTGTCCTTCGCCCAGCTGCTTCAGCTAGGCGTGGTCTGTTAAGGCACGTGTAATAAGTTGTATATTGTATTCAGGGTGTAACAAAAAGGGTATGTTAAGCAAAAGCTATGTAAATAGCCCAGTATAGAGAACCTATCTACAAAATTTGAGACTCGAGATCACATTTTTATTTTTCAAGATTGTATGAAAATTCCTGAGATATTTAAAAATTCTTCATATTGTCGGGGAAAATAAACATGTGATTTTGGGTCTCAAATTTTGTGGATAGGTTCTCTAGAGTGGCCTATTTACATAGCTTTTCACTTAACATACCCTTTTTGTTACATCCTGTATACGCCGTATTAATAAACGGCTAGGCATTTTGAACAATATAAAATAAAACAATTCCTTCCAGCACTTCGCCGGTCGCTCGTGCGACACGCTCGCTTCGCTCGCTCGGCTCGTGCTTTATTATTTTTACAGTCATTATTTTTCTTGACGGAACCCATATAATATTCTATACTGAGACCTGAATGCTTTTCATCCGCAACACAACCTGAAACGAAGATCGCGTGACAAAGTTTCACGATATTTCTTATTATGCGAGAATATTCTAATAGTAACAAAACTGGGTCGTACCACTGAATATTTTTTGCCTGATTAATTGAGGTATGTTTATGCAGGATTGTGATTTTTTTTGTTTGTTTATGAAACTTGGTTATTGCAGCACTGGTAGCATAAAATCGACGTTAAATTAATTGCGATTACCAGTGCTGACGACGTTACGGAATAAAACTAGTGGATGTCATGTATTTGCCTCCATATACTAGTGACTCCTCCTTAGCGCCTCCCGTGTTGACAACTTAGTCAAAAATACAATCTGCGGTCACCAACCCGCCTGTCCAGCGTGGTGACTATGGGCAAATACCCCCCATGGCAGTCTTGTGGCGTGCCTACGTCCAGCAGTTGACTGCAATAGGCTGATGACGATGATGATGATGATGTCATGTAGTTCAGGTGTGTTTAAACTATAACCGTGTTTTCAAAAAATAATTTAAACATTGTCTCATTTAAATGGTACCTAACTTTAGATATTTTAATAACACTGTCAATGCCGTTTAACACTGCGCAAAAAAAAATGTTTAAGCTACATTCGGTATTATTATAAAATCTCAAAACTAATGTTAGACACCAAAATGTTTTTTTTTTTGTTATAACACCGACTCCATATTGACAGATGTTCCATAAATTTTGCTATCATATTTAATAGTGCCTATCTTTAGACATGGGTTTGTAATTACACCGAAATAGGCTTAAAAGTAGCCTTTTCATTTGTCTATGGTTTAAACCTTGTCTATACAGCGTATCACTCTAGCTGGCGTCTAAATACGTTTTTGTAATAGATATTTTTTTAAACCAGCGTTCAATTGTGTTCCAACTGTTTTGTAATGACAAAACTTAAGTTAAACAGGCTAATCATTGTCGTGTGTCAGTTTTTAAACGAAGTCTAAATGGCATATGATAGCTAAAAACGTTTTTGTAATAGAGATTTTTAATCGCGCGTTTGACAGCCATCTAATTGTTTTGTAATAACATCGAAAGAGTCTATTAGGCGAAGTTTCTTCCGACAAGTTTGATAAAAATATTCAAAGAAGAATTAATTTCACCAAGTTTATAAAATTATTAATAAAGAAAATGGAAAAAAATTTTTACCCGAGTAGGAATCGAACCCACGACCACTGCAAACCGTGCCAGCCGCTCTAACCACTAAGCTACCGGGTCAATTATTCACCAAGTTTCTCTGAAAAAAATATTCCTTCGTTTAAGTAAAGCTTGTTATATATATTATAGTAGGTATATTATTACTTGTGTCATAATGAACGTACATAATTAACAAGAACCTTATAATACACCATAATCCTAAGATAATAATAACTACCTACCTACATACAATAATGTTTTGGAATTCGTTTCACAGAAATAGCTAAAGGTAAATTCCTCATAGTACAAAACAAAAACAAGGGTACAAAATATAATGTATATTATATGAGGATGTCTTCTTCAAAATCTCGAAGAAACGTGAATTCCCAGCGTTTTTTACATCAGCGTAGCGCTGCTACGAAAGTGCTACGTCTCGTAGCAGCGCTACGGAGCTACGACAGCGGCTAGCGTTGTTTCGGATTTTCTATTAAAATTTGTTTTGTTTGAAAATGCTTTTGTTTCTATAAGAATTTTCTTGTTGCATTCTATGTAAAATATTTAGTTTCACAAACACTGGCAAATGCCTCTCGGTTGTGTGAAATAATACCTGCGGTATTTAAAAGTATTTTCCGTCAATTTTTTTCGAACGAAATTCATTGAAGCAGGAAGAGATAGTATGTGTATATAAATAAATTATATACACATACTACAACTAGTACCTGTTATTACCCAATAGCCTTATTTGATGAGCCTACCGCCGCTTGCTTTGTACACTAACGTCTACTTCAATAAATTTCATTACTAATGTAAAATATGGTTCGCATGTTTAATACAAAACTGTCGAATAAGCAATAAATATAATTGTACCGAAATTTCAATTCTATACTCACATTTTTAAAGTCTAAACTGCTAAGTTACATAATAAGAGACTGCTGGCTGGCTGTATTTGAATTTGGAGCATGTTCTATTCGAATTTTAACGCCATCGTAACTGTCTTGTTGGCTGCCAGCCAGTGGGTAAGACATTTGCGTTCTTTTTTTAAAATTATAATGTCAGTTATAGTCTGTTTCAATAACGAATAGACTATGAGCCAGTTGTTTGTTTAGTAGGCAAGCTTACTATTGGTTATATAAATATATAAAAATATGTAAGTGATTTAGAACAAATTGTTTGATAAAACTACTAGTTAAAATACTCGTAGATTGAGTGACATAATATATGACAAATGAGAAGTACTGGTGAAATAACAGGCCCTTCTTGACTAACGCATTATAACTTATAGAAAGCTTAATTATCTACTAATGGTAAGGCTCTAAGGCTCGACTAACACTTACGGCCGGTCGCGTAAATTACATAGCCTATGTATTATTCTGATGTAAATGCTATATAGGTCTGCCAAGTTTAATCATAATTAATGTAGTAGTTTTTGCATGAAGGAATAACAAACATCCCTTTTAATAAACTTTCACCTTATAAACATATATTCATAGTACATATAGAATAGTTATCAAAAGTGCAGCCATCTCTTAGTCTAGAACGAACATGAATTTTAGACATAATTAAGAAAAGAGACACACAGATATTGTCACCGCAAGTTGGAGAGAGACAAACACAAATGTCTCATGGCCGTCGTTAAATTGATTTTCGATTCGAAAACATTAGTTTCTAATGGTTTCCGGGTGTATAATAATTCAATATTGGTCCATATTTTGATGTAATAATATTTTACGATCGCCCCTGCATTGGCCTTTAGGCTACAATTTCTAGGGTTACCAATCAAGAAATAATATATCAATAATATCACACTTCTACTCAAGCTCCGAATATATCAATTCGGTATACAATATTATAGTTATATACATTGAGTATATCGTCTGCTTACTGGTAAAATATGTTAAGTGCACATTTTGTGGAAACGAGATAATAAGATTTGAAAATTTAAATAGATTTTTGACTATCTCTTAATTCAATTGTTGTATTTTATCTTTTATCTGTGTCTATTTAATTTTAACCCAGTAATAAGTAGATTTACGTCGTTTTTGTAGTAGAATTATAGAAATTCTTTCCCATTTATAATATTTTTAGTTTCGTAATTTGGCACTAAACAGTCCTTTCACTTATTACATACTACCAGTAGAAAGAGCGTCGAAAATTACATAATACTGCATTGTTAACTCATTTTTGATCAAAAATGCATTTACCATGTTTTACCAGTAAGCAGACGATATGTGTTTTTACTTACTAGTATAAATTATTGTGTGAATTGTATGAATTTCCAATACAAGGCGACGACTATGCGTATTTATTTATTTATATATGTACAATACATACACACTCACTGTTATAGGGTCACAAAGGGGATCCTCCTGCCTCGTTTAGCACAACAGGGACAGATGTAAAAGATCACTGACAAGACCACTAATAAATAACATATTAATTATATTTAAATAAATAAAACCAAATCACAACAACAGCCTCAAACCTAGTTAAGAAATAAAATAACTCTTAATAAAAACATGTTAGCGACAACCCTGACAGTTACTCGCTCACGTAGCGCCATCTAGGTTACGTGACGTCAATTTATATCACAAATGCCGATTTGGCAGGAAAAATCACCATCGCATGTTTCGCAGGCAGTACCTTGAATAGTAAAAGGTTTGCTAACGTATCCATATCGGCAATATTCTCGAAAAAATACTGACTAATGTCATATATTTTGCTGTCAAAGATAAAAGTCGTGTTTAATGAGGATATAACTTTACGCGCGATTCATTAGTAGCGCCGTGAGATTAATTGTTGATTATTAAAATAAAATAAACGGGCATGAGGAGAGGATGAGTGAAAGCAGACCGACAAAGAAAGTGGCCAACGGAAGAGTGGATGGAAGGGTTGGAAGGGGAAGACCTCGCCGGACCTTCACCGATCAAATTGGTGAAATTTTTGAGAAAGGTCGGGTCAAGAGTAGGTACCCTAAACCGACGAGCGGTGCATGAACAATATCATGAAAGTAGATGAACAGGATCGTAGCAAATGGAGATCCGTGATCTCTGCCTACCCCTCCGGGAAAGGGGCATGATTTTTATGTATGTATGTAGGTATGTATTAAAATAAATAAAATATACTATGTGAAATTATTTATTTCCTCGTTAATGTGGAGCTTCACTAGAATACATCAGCTGCATCTCCTTCTGTGCATGTCGTAAGAGTCGACTAAGGAACTCAGGCATTCTCTCAGGCGATAAGCTAGAAAACTATCACTCATCATACACATCAGTCTTCATGATGACCTGATGACCTCCTATATGGCGGAAGGCTACGTCCAGCAGTGGCCTGCAATAAGCTGATGTATGTATAAGATAATGTACAAGGGAGAACTTATCCAAAGACTTCTTCCAGAAAACCAGGACAAGGTCACTACTTACTGAAAATAGAAGTCAGTAATCGTCCCTAAAGGGATTCTTTTATATCCTCCCCACCAATTTCTCGAAACTGACCATAGACTATAAAGGGTCCCGAAATTATTATTATGAGACTATTGAAGGACCTCCAGTTTTATGGTCGACGAAAATTGATGAGACTCTAAAATATTGTTATTTCTTTAACGGAATTTAAAATGAGAGCTTTTTATATCATAAATGTTATTTCAAAATTATTGTCATCCTTGTAGCGTATATTTTCAATAGGCAGATAGTATTAACTGATAAATAAAACTGATGCTGTCTTCCTTTAAAACTTGATGAAGATAAAGACTGCCTAATTAAACGAAACTATTTTGTAATTGTCGCTTTAGAATCATGTACTGAAGTCAGCATATAGATATATATCCATATTTGTGTGGATGTCACTTACACCTCGTGTAAACATATAAGGCGTTTTCAAAATTAGTGATTTGCTTTTGACACGAAACTAGATATAAACTAGGTAACTAAGTAAAGAGAAACAACTTTCACTACATATGGGACTAACTCCGAAATAGTGAAAAAAAACTTTCACTATGGGACCAACTCCAAAATAGTGAAAAAAAACTTTCACTATGGGACCAACTCCGAAATAGTGAAAAAAAACTTTCACTATGGGACCAACTCCAAAATAGTGAAAAAAAACTTTCACTATGGGACCAACTCCGAAATAGTGAAAAAAAACTTTCACTATGGGACCAACTCCGAAATAGTGAAAAAAAATCTGCAGTTCCATATAACCTTGAATAATTAATGCACTAAAATGTATGGAACAGCAGATTTTTTTTCTTTATTTCGGAGTTGATCCCATAGTGAAAGTTGTTTGTTTTTACCTGCTTAGTTTCGTGTCAAAAACAAATCACTAATTTTAAAAACACCATATAGTCCGGTTATCTGAAAGTTAATACTGTTATATATAATATAATCTATGGTTTAATTATTATGAAACAAATTTTATTCTTAACAGTAGGCTAAACAAGGGAATATGACACTTGCTATTTTAAATGAGAATAAGTAGTAGACGGACTACATAATTATCACATTTACGAAACTAACTTAATTAGGTAGTAAATTGTCTGTCATTTTGTCTGTCTAGTCTAGACACTTAATATATATTTTTACTAATTGCCTATTATTTGTATTTTTTTAACCTTTACAAAGTAGTTGATAATTACGTAATTACATGAAAATGGAGTGTTTGACCCTTCATATAAAATAATTTGATTTCTATTATAATCCGTTGTATAAAATACAAAATATTATAATTATATACACATAGGTATTCTGCTTTTCATCTCAAGATCAATCGAATGGGCTAGTATTCGAATTATTCTATCATTAGGAAGAGCTATTCAAAATTATCGATTTACTTTAAATAAATTTAATGAAATTGCATCATTCGAATTTCCATGGAGTGAAATCAAATCACAAAATTAAATATATACGTTAGAACAGACTGGTCTGCTAGTGTTCCATCAGTATCATCTATATTTCCATTCTATATTATCATTCAAATAATTGTTTATTTCAAATTACGAATGTTTATTCGAATAACACAAATAGAATCATTCGAATAATATGATGATTGTAAATTTTTGGCCCAAACGTCCATTTCTAATAAGCACACTCTCCGCTAGCCGAAACGTGTTAAACCGCAAAATGACAATATTATTTGAACCACACTTAATCTCAATAGACCTTTATCTCTCTTGAGTAGTGCAAAATACATGGCCGAACTTGTGTTACAAATATCATACTATGCCTCGTTTACACATTCCTCTATGACGAGGGTTACATTTTGTTTAGTTATCTTATCATAGGAAACTAGTTCCGCCGCCGTTTGGATTTATTTATGTGTGAGAGTAACCATCCTCTTTACGCTTTATTTACTCAATTAGTCTTCTTGACATTTTACATATATATAAAATACATATAAAATGTAGTATTACGAGTAGATGGGAATATAATAAAAGACAAAGAAAGACCACGTTATGAAGCCACGCGGTAAAGAACCTATAAATTGTTTTTGTTTTATACATATGTTATACGTTATATCGAGTTTTAAGTTTTTGTAATGAATAAAGAATAAATAAATAAAATATATAAGTTACAGCGGGTAGTGTTTAGCAACTAAATCTAAAATTCCTGGCTAGTCCTGAATAAATGACTGACGGATCGGCACACAGCCACATATGATCTTAGAAACCTCAGACTTGTAGGGTCTTTGTTTGACGAAGGCGTCCGATAACAAAGGCATATCCGTAATGCCCACGGGAATTAGAAAAACGGGAATTCTACAGTATAGGCGGACAAAGTCGTGGGCGGCCGCTACTTACAAAACCTTAAATGTAAACAGGGCATGAGCCCCTTTGTCACACCTCTGTCTGGGTAAGACAAATAGCGGAGCCCTAAAGACAGGGGTCCAGTCCCGAATACATCTCCAATCGGAATACTCTCGATGTAATAAATAAATAAATAGGAAAAAGGTCGGGCTGCTTTTAAGTGAATATTGTTGGTTTATTGATTTTTTTAAAGGTTTAGTAGATAAGTGTTTTCTTCATTTTAATATACTAGTAGTGGCCGCCCGCGGCTCAGTGCGCGTGGACCGCAGAAAAAAGATGTCGAAATTATCCGGGTTAAAAAAATTTCCCTGGATAAAATGTAGCCTATGTGCTATTCTGATATGTGAGCTATATTATTGTGAAGTTTCATCGAAATCCATTTTGTAGTTTTTGCGTGAAAGAGCAACAAACATAGGTACATACATCCTCATAAACTTTCGCGTACATAATACTAGTGGACGCCCGCGACTTCGTCCACGTGGACTACAGAAAAAACGAAATGTCGAAATTATCCGGGATAAAATGTAGCCTACGTGTTAATCCAGGGTATCAGCTAACTCCATACCAAATTTTATTAAAATCGCTCCAGCCGTTTTTACGTGAAAGCATAACAAACATCCATCCATCCATCCGTACTCACAAACTTTCGCGTTTATAATATTAGTAAGTACCAAACCCTTAGTGCGCTCGTCATACTCGCACTTGGCCGGTTTTTGTGCAAATGATTTCCTCGGTTAATTAGATTCCGTGCAATAGACCAACCCTTACTATCAATACGTGATATTGCTGAATAGGTCTTCGATAATAGTTCTTTTATACCCTGAAACAATGGAGGATCGATCGAGCCTGACCATTGTGCTATCACGCTAGATATTTTCGATATCAAGTGCCTCAAGCACGAATGAAAGTTGGAATGCATATTCAAAATCAGCTCTGGTTTTGTAAGCCAGGCAAATACTGGAATGCTGAACAAGTACAATTATGTTGAGATATACGAATGCGCTAAAAGAAGGGTTATGTTTTCAGTGTATGTATGTACTCGTATGTATGTATACATCTTTGGCAGGCTCTAGAGCCTAAACGGGTTGTCGCATTTGAGCTCGAGATGTATAATTAGATTCGTCTTGAATGACACTGAATCAAAATTTTTACGCAGTCGGTTGTTTTTCGTCAAATAATTGTATTACAAATATAAAGGGCTGAGCGTTTGTAACGTTTGGAAGGAGTTTGGCATCAAGAGTTTGCAAAGCGAGTACACGACGGGCACGACGACTCCCTGCCGACTGAATATAATCTGTGCACTTTCGCGGCATGTCTTCGAATGCGCTGGACGTGTACTAAAATCCTAGCTCTTAATTAGTTTTAAAATAATTTGTGCACGTATTAACAATTCAATAAGAGAAGTATTTTAGTTTCAGTTAATTCGTGTTCTTATTTTTTAATAGTCTAGCTAGATTCTAATAATTAATTATAGGCAATGTTTGGTTTCCGCGCGGTTGTTTTGGAGATTCGCTAAATGGATTTATCGGGTATTGTATGATACATTGCTGTTTTTTTTTATTGCGACTTATTGGGTTGATAAGTTTAGTTAAGGCGCTCCAATAGACGAATTTTAGGTATTTTAGGGGGTTGAGGTAGACGTAACTGTGGGGCGCCCCCCGCAACCAGCGCAATCTGCCGCGGACGTCCTTATTCTGTCGCCATCCGTATTCTGGTTGATTATCCGTACGCCAAGTACATATACTTTCTTTGTCGAGTTTTTACATAGGTCTATGTATTTGTCGCATAATCCTACCGATCCACCTACCCTCTTCGTGTATAATAATCATTTTTATAATATGTATGTAAAACTATTCCATAATTCGCTTAATGTTGTTCAACATTCATAACTAAGATTAAAACATTAACATTTAATTAGAATGTTCTCTCTAAAATGTATTATTACAGCCCGAGACTAAAAAGTCACATACGCGCCACCTACCACTGAAATCTGAACGATATATCTATACGAATAGGGGTAGATTTAACTTAACCAACCCTGCACATAACTAATTAAGCCTGTGCAACTATTCTGCCATTAAACCACTTTAAGAAGAAAAGGTTAAATGAATACTTACAATAATGTTAAGTTTATTAATATATTACTAACGGACGCCCGCGACTTTGTTTATTTGAACTATAAAGGTAGATATGTCATTCGGATGTACCTAAATATCAGCATAGAGGAATAAGATGTCATAGAGTGCTAATGTCATACTAACAGTTTCGATGCACCATTAGACTTTTCGGTGCCTCACAATTCCAGTCCTTGACACTTAGATTCTATTAGTGTAATGTATACAGTGGGTTGCCAAATTAATAGGGACAGTCACATTTTTTATATTTTTTTGTCTTCGGGCGCACTTAACTGCTCTTTTAAGTGGTATAAGTGTTACTGGCGTATATTTTATATTTCCAGCACCTCTATAACTCAAATCTAAAGTCAATTTTAAGTGCTGAGTGATTTGTTTATTTTGTAAACATATTTTAATAACGGGAGAGACACAGAGTCCTTCACACGTGTGAAAGTGAAATACGTAATAATTGTGTTTAAAAAGTTATTTTGTGATTTTGTGCAATAATTTTTAATTGCAAGTAAGTATTGTTTAGACGTCATTAAAAATAATGTAATTTGGAGCGGATTTTAAGGTAAAATTTATTTATATTTATTTTTACAGTTTTCACTATGGGTCGAGGGGTAGATTTGTCTCCAAGAAAAAAATCTGAGGTTAAAACCCTTCTCCTACACACGAGTCATTCTCGGAGGAAGATAGCAGAACTAGCCGGCGTTTCTAAGTCAGCTGTTAATAAAATTAAAATAAATTTAGACCAAAATCAGCCACTTTCGCCTAAAAGAAAAGGCAAATGTGGAAGAAAACGGATCACAACACCAAGGTCCGATAGGAAAATCCGTGATATCTGTTTGCAAAACAGAAAGAAAAGTGCTGGACTGTTAACTCAGATGGTACAGGAAGCTGGAATACCAGTTTCTAGGAGAACTGTACAGCGAAGGTTGGCAGAGGAAGGCTTGACAGGTCATCGTCCAGCGAAGAAACCGCGATTGACAGAGGCGATGAAACAGAAACGGCTTGCTTGGGCTCGTGAGCATCGCCTGAAGACTATTGAAGACTGGAACAAGGTAAGTTCTAATATTAATTACATGGTTTATTGTATAAAACTGTTGATAAACCATATTTAAGAAAATTATTTTTTTTTTATTTTTTTTAGGTGTGTTTCTCAGACGAGTCAACATTTGAGATTCTAGCCGACAAAAGCAGTTTTGTCAGGCGGCGGCCAGGTGAGAAATTCCACCCCGACTGCATAGTGGAACGTGTTCAACACCCCGTTAAGAGCCAGCAGTCAAATAAAAGTCCCACGGTTGCTCCGCCCACATACCCCGCCACCCGCAATGCAAGGATACGCGTTAAGATCTGCGTTGTGTTAAAATTCGAAATTCGCGCGCTTTCGAGCAGGCGGGTCAACGCTAGGTCAAACGCAGAGAACATAAAAACCCATAGAGTCGTTATTATAATTGATTTCAATGTTATGTTCATTTTATTTTTGTTTGCAAAATACAATTAAATTAAATTAATTTATTTATTAATAAGTAATATAGGTATGTTAAAAAATCATTCATACAATAGAACACATTACCTGCATTATAGTTATATTTATGTATGAAATTCATCCAATGCAACAAGTATTAGGAAGTTTTGAATAAAACAAATTAATGGTAGATATCAAAGATTTATTTTATACTAGTGGACGCCCGCGACTTCGTCCGCGTGGACTGCAGAAAAAACAAAACGTCTAAATTATCCGGGATAAAATAATTTTCCCGGGATAAAAAGTAGCCTGTGGGTTAATCCAGGGTGCCAGCTAACTCCATACCAAATTTTATTGAAATCGCTCCAGCCGTTTTTACGTTAAAGAGTAACAAACACCCATCCATCCATCCATACTTACAAACTTTCGCGTTTATAATATTATTCCGTTTGTAGAAAAATTCTGCACATCCTTTGAGACCTACGTACCAAGATTCATGGTCTTATCTTCAATTCAACCCCTATTTCACCCCCAAACTGGTAAAAATTTCAAAATGCTAGAACAAACGATTTTTTGTTTCTTATGACGTGATATTTGACGAACTTGCATACTAACTTTCAACCCTTATTTCACCCCTTAGCTGGTCGAAATTTCAAAAATGCTAGAACAAATGTTTAATGATTTCTTATCAAGTGCTTAAATATAAAGTTTCATGGTTTTATCTTTTAAAATTAAGAAATCCCATACAAACTTTCAACCTCTATTTCAACCCCTTCATCCCTTTTTTTCGAAATAAAAAGTAGCCTATGTTCTGTCTCAGGGTCTAAAGATTGTCTGTACCAAATTTCATCAAAATCGGTTGCGAGGTTTAAGCGGGAAAGCGTAACAGACAGACAGACAGAGTTACTTTCGCATTTATAATATTAGTTGGGATATCACAAAAAATAGTATCCAATACATATGTGAAATGGGACCAATTTACTCATGTAGATCGCTTTTAAAAAGGCTTTTAGGTGAGTCAATATGTTAAAATGTTACAAGTAGTAACTTAACAAATTTTAATATTAAGATGATTATGTAAAAAAATGCCATTTCATTTAGGTAAATTGCTGTATGTTAAATATAAATAGTAGGTGTTTTTTAAAAATAAAGGGTTAACAGGTATGTATAATGTGTATTCGCAATATTAGCTGTGCATAAATAAAAAAAACTTTATTTAAAGATAAATAGCGGTATGCGTATCCCACAAATATAAATTGCAGTTTGATTAGCAATATTCTCATTTGAGGATTTTGCTGTGCAGTCAGTAATTTTTATATGAATTCCAATTATTTGTGACTAAAAAAAATCATTTTATTTGATGTGCGTTTAAATACTATACAATTAAATTAAACTAGCTGTTGCCCGCGACTTCGTCCGCGTCAACAAACAGAATAAAATATTTTAAAGTACTTCTGCGTAAATTATATTTTTTGTTTTATTTTCTTGTGGCAGAAGAACATACTGATTTTCTCCGCAACCCGATCTTGACAACGCGACATATAATTGGCCGTGTGAAAAGCAGTCTTGACGTAAGTCAATTCCAACGTGTTTAAACGTTTGCCCCTGTGATTTATTAATTGTTACAGCAAAAGATAACTTAACAGGGAATTGAATTCTTTTAAAATGTTGAATAACTTTTCCTAAGACGGTATTTTCATATCTCTCAAAATTTAGCTGGGCTGTTAAGGGTTCTGCATCAGGTTATCTAGACCTTAAATTTTATTACGTTATTAGAAAGTGCTTATCATGCTGAGCAACTTTTCCTAAGACGGTATTTTCATATCTCTCAAAGTTTAGCTGGGCTGCTAAGGGTTCTGCATCAGGCAGTCTAGACCTTCAATTTTTTTCTTTCATATCATTTCTACGTCATTTTATTATTTCATACATATTTTTTGGATAACTTGAACCGTTTACGCAGCGCACGCAACGGAAGTCTCCAAAGTTAAATAATTTTCCCCGTTTTTTCCACATTTTCCTCTTATTCTTCGTCCCTATTGGTCGCACTGTGATGATATATAGCCTAAAGCCTTCCTCGATAAATGGACTATCCAACACAAAAAGATTTTTTTAATTCGACCCAGTAGTTCCGGAGATTAGCGCGTTCAATCAAACAAACAAACAAACAAACAAACTCTTCAGCTTTATAATATTAATATTATATATATATATAAAAATATATTAATATTAATTATTAAGTATAGATGATTTTTCTTACTAATCCTCTACACTCCCCAAGAAATATATATGTACTATTTACCTTATACAGTAAAATACATTCTGTTCTATGCTCCACCTCATCTGTTACCATCAAACTGTCAATCGGAGAGCTAAGTATGAAATGAGTTTAAAAATATCAAAAAAGTTTTAGTAGCCAAAAGTGAAAACAAGTGAGCAAAAACAACAAAATTATAGCAGGTAGGTAGGTTCTCACTCACTTTTTTTCAAACATTACAGGTGGTATTAGTTCGGTATAAACTTTGACGGGCGACTCCAGGACTTTTTGTTCGGCACAATTTGTTTGAATTGAACTGCTGCCGAAGATGCTACGTAGTAAGTAAAGATGGGTCGGATTAGGTAAAAATCGTACCTGTTCGACATAATACATACTAATATTTATGCAATATGGCCGTTCCATTACTGTGATCCATTACGTATTAGATAAATACGTAGAATCTTTATTCGGTGAATATTTAGTATCGGTTTTCGGTGAATGATCCATTATCTAATAAATACCTACGTAGAAAGAATAGTTGTGGAAATAGAAAATATCGTGATAATAGCGAAATGCATTTTTTATATTAGGTTAAATTTTTAATATTTAGTTAAATTGTTTTTAGTTTGTGTCACATATTTTGTTTAAATAAAGGATTTTAATTTTGTAAAAAAAAAAGGAAAAAAAAGTCTTGTCTGTACCCGGATACGAACCAGGAATATCTGATTTTCGACTCCGCCGATGTAACCGCTGGGCTATTATAAACTTGTTAGAGACGGTGAAAATTATCTTCATATTCTAATGATATTGTAGTATTTTTGCTAAATAATAAAATTGAAACTTATAGTCTATGCCTTACGGTTGATTTCTCATAATAAGATGATATTTTATGCGATACCTAATACCTAATGTCGTCTTGTATCTGAATGCTGGGCCGTAAAGAAGGATAAAAATCAATTCCATGTAAGCAAGATGAGAATGTTGAGATGGATGTGTGGAGTTACAAGAATGGATAAAATAAGAAATGTGTATATAAGAGGAAGTTTGAAAGTTGCGCCGATCACAGACAAGTTACGAAGTAACCGTCTGTCTTGGTACGGGCATGTAAAGCTATATTATGAGTCTATGATGTAAAGCGACGGGATGAAAGGCATATTTTACAGAGAGCTTTGTGCATGAGTATGGATGGATATAAAGAAGAGGTAGACCAAAGAAATATTGGATGGACTGTGTGAGGGAGGATATGCGTGTACTGGGAGTGAGCCATGAGATGACGGATAATAGGGATGAATGGAAGAAAAGTACATATTGTGCCGACCCCAAATAAATGGGAACAGGGCAGGAAGATGATGATGACCTAATCACGTTGTATTAGGTACCGACTAGTATTGAAAAATACCTATTCCACATACCTATTCCAATATGATATTCCAATATGCTTCACCTGTAGTAGTAAGTAAGTTCCTTAGGTGAGTGAAAGATATTGTACCTACATATACTCGTAAATGTATATAAAATTTGTGTATGTGCTTCATGTGTAAAGCAGTGCGCTTATAGAATACTTCTCATGCTGTGTGTGTGATTTCGGAACTAATTTCTTTTGTAGACTTTTACATAGATAAACAAAGCAACTAGCGCCATCGTTCAAAGGAATTCTACCAATTTATAAAGGTGAAAGTTTGTATGTGTGTGAGTGTGTATGTTTGTTACTTCATCACGCAAAATCCTGAAATGTATGGAACAGCTGATTTTTTTCACTATATCGGAGTTGGCCCCATAGTGAAAGTTGTTTCTTTTTACTTTCCTAGTTTCGTGTCAAAGGCAAATCACTAATTTCGGAAAGACCTTATATTAGCTTAGGTACGTATCAGAATAACACATTATACTTTTTATCCCGGGTAAATATTTTATCCCGTAATTTCGACATTTTGTTTTTTCTGCTGTCCATTATAAAATGCATTCTCAGCACTAAACTTTACATACTTACTAATTATGATTATAGCTACTTACACCTTTGATTCTCTCCCCTTTTTAGAAAATTCTCTCCAACGTTGAGCCATCTTCCTTTTGGAAACATATTTTTTAGTTTTATTTCCCATTAGTCCGAACTCAATCGAGTAATACCTACACCACAAGATAATAAAAAATGCCACTGCCGTGGGCGAAAGCGACATAGACCCTACGTCGTCGGCGCACAGCGCGGTACTGAGCGTCAGCGGGCACGAAGTTACTATTTAACGCTTTTCAGTAAGCATTAGAGTAGAATATCGCTTGCACGCTAAACAACTGATTGAGCTCAGAAGTAAAGGGCGTAAGTCTCAAAAAGATTTTTATTAATTGTGTGTTCAATTATGATTGTTTTTTAATTTTGGCTTTACAAAAGTTTACTATCATTATTATCTTGATATCCGAATTTATTTTAAACGCCTACCTCATGTAATAGCCGAAATAAAAGTAAAAATGACTAAAAAACATGTCGATTTCAAAAAACAAAACTATCGAGCGAAAATCATTAAATCATGTTTTTGGCTTTACATGACATAGTTAAGGGTACTAAGAATATAGTGTAATAGTCTCACATTAAACAAACATGCACCCGTTTCAGCATATTTCATCAAAAAGATGCTAAATAAGGTCTGCCTCCTCTTAAAATAATGGTATGGTCTGTCATAAGCTCTAAAGGGGTTGGGCGCCTCTACATTGTCCAGGGAACTATGAGACAGGACCAATACAAGCAAGTCCTAGAAACTCGCCTGTTGCCGCAACTTCAGGAATGGTTCCCGGATGGGGAGGAATTCGTGTTTATGCACGATTCCGCACCATGCCATAAAGCTAGGAGTGTAACCAAGTTTTTGGCAGACCATAATATTCCAGTTTTACCTTGGCCTGGCAATTCCCCTGATATGAATCCCATAGAAAACTTATGGGAAATTACCAAGGCGGAAATTGCCAAGGAAATGATAACAACCAAAGTAAAACTAATTGAAAAGTTGATAAATGTATGGCATCACAACCCTGAAATAAAAGAAAGTGCCAAACAGTGCATAGAAAGCATGCCGAGGCGAATTGAAGCCCTTATAGAAGCTAAGGGAAATGTGACTAAATACTAACAATTTCCCATGACAGTTTTTATATACCTGTAAATATTTTTATAATTGTCTAAACATTATTATTTTTTCTTTAAATTACTTTTAAGATGTGTCTTTATTATTATTAAATGTAATTATAACTTAAAATGGTGTTTTAAATTAGTTATTGACCAATATTGTACAAAAAATAACAATTTCGTGACTGTCCCTATTAATTTGGCAACCCACTGTAGTAATGTACTACATAAGTAATGTATTGTAATGTCTATAGTAATACAATTTATGTGTCAAGGACTGGAATTTCGTTTAATATACCTACCCTTTTTGTTACGCCCTGTATAGGTAGCAGTATATTTTATTCTTTAGTTTTATACCTATAGTTTCTACTAGAAAGTTCACACGTTTCGTGTTGCATGTTAGAAGTCAACGACCGACTAGTTTTTCTTTTGTTTATTTCTACAATGGTTATTCAAATTAGAACAAAATATATAAAAAATGGTCTACCTATATTAAGCTTACTGAAAAATATGAATTGTGTAATAGTAAAAACTCATGCAATGTAATAATTTAACGTAAAATTGGTGGAATAAAAAAAATTCGCACCATTGGCTTATATAAAATGTAATTAATACTATGTACTTGTAATTATATAAAGATCACTGCAATTTCATCTATTATGTAATCTAACCCATCCATGTATTTACCACAATCAGCGTTGCTTAACATGCGTTATCGACTCTATAAGAGCTCCTAAAACAAATCACCATTATATTCACCTCACGTTCTTCAAGTCATTTTGCGTCTATTTTCCTTTGATATACCTACATACATATAGGTATACAGGATGTTTTTTCGTTGACACCCTCAACGAACTCTTTACATCAGTGTACCCTTCGTTAAGGGTGGCGACGAAAAAAACATCCTGTATATACAGGGTGTAACAGAAAGGGTATGTTAAGAGAAAAGCTATGTGAACAGCCCACTATAGAGAACCTATTTCCAAAATTTGAGACCCGAAATCATATGTTTATTTTTCAAGATTGTATGAAAATTCCTGAGTTGTTTCGGAATTCTCCATACTATCTGGAAGATTAAACATGTGATTTTGAGTCTGAAATTTTGGAAATAGGTTCGTTTTAGTGGGCTATTTACATAGATTTTCGCTTAACATACCCTTTTTGTTACACCCTGTATATACACAGCTGTGTTCCTAATAATGGGGTAGTCAAAACTACAGGATCGCGAAGGAAATGCTACCTCCACGTTGAACATATCGGGGTGTGTGACAAGTTGTGCTACGTCATCGCCTGAGAGAACGCATCTAAATTCCTTAATCGCCACGCATGGAAGGAGATTATGCCGATGTATTCTAGTGAAGTCTCACATCAGTACAGAAAGTTTTCTTAAAAAACGATAATTAACTTTGTCTTGACATCGTTAATGTCAAATTGAGTTAGGCTCCTTCAAAGGGAGGTCCTTTAAAATAGTTAATTAAACCGGGATTGATTTTGTTCCACAAACACGGAGATAAGAATGATTGGGGGCTTCCTTTTCCTAGTCAGCTGTGTCACTAGGATACAAAGGAGGGGTTGTAGGAAAGACTTTATCCAACCAACAGTAGGACGATATGGTGATTAATACATACATACATACATAACCTCACGCCTATATCCCACAGGGGTAGGCAGAGACTACAAATCTCCACTTAGTATGTCCCAAACAAACTTCTTTTGCCTCGTCCAGGTTCATTAAATTTAAATTATTCATACACGATCGTCAGTTTTGGATGCTTTTAACTTGACCTTTTTTTAACACGTCGCGCAAAGAAATAGCTATAAAATATAGATGACTCTGGGTAAAACCCCTTTACAGTAGACTTGTGGCGTGCCCCGGGGGAAGCCTACGTCTAGCAGTGGACTGCAATAGACTGATATGTGATATGGAAGTATTAACAATTTATTTCAAGTCAAAAATTATGTGCATAGTTTGTATGTAGTGATTAATTTCATGGAATTTCGCTTAGCATAATAAAATTATATGTACGGTAGCGCCACTGGTTGCGTCACCAGAGGTGCCCTAATAGAATAAATCCTTCAGTCTATGGTAGCCAGAGATAACGAGAATATGATTTATGCTCTGTAGAAATATTCCGAAATGAGAAGGATCCTTTCAAGGCTCCGCGAATTTTAGATTTTCAAGTAACAGGAAGTTGATGTACTTTCACACACACGGGAGATCGAGCTTTGTGGCGTGCTCTGGGGACGTCCAGCAGAGAACTGCCATAGGCTGATGATGATAACATATACCCGGCTGGGTACCCAAAATGGGGTAGCCTGCAGGATCATAAAGCAGATCCCTCAGGGGGCAGATGTTACTAAAGTAACAAGTTCCTAACTTATCGCCTGAGAGAGTGACCATGCTTAATGAATTACAAAAATCTTTGCAATCTCTCTAAATCGCACTAAATCAGTCTGTCGAACTTACGAACTCATTGTTACATATAGTTTTACTTACATACATATAGATACCTATACATGTGCCTATACGTCTACCTACATACGTGCTGCATAACTATCGTCCCCATATTAAACTAGTTATCGATAGAATGCTTTGCTGAACAAAAAAGAGAGAATCAACTAGTCGAATCCCCTATGAAACGGTATAAAAAAGTTTATAAAAACCGGATATATCCCGTATATCCGGCTATCGGACGTGTTCCTGATTTGCCCATACTTCCTACACAGGTAGGTATGTACAAATTGAAACTATTGTAGAAACATAACTATCATTCTAACTATTTATATTAAGTATACAAAGAAAATAATGTTTATGTTAGTTGTTTTACAAAAGAAATACTCGTACTTTCGAACTATGAGGTACATAATGCATTCATAATGCATGGACATAGGCCTCCCCCAGCAACCTCCACTACGACCGGTCCCATGACTCCTACCAATATCCGTCGATTGCAGGGCTCCAAATGGAGTGCACAGCTTCTTCTTAATGTTCTTCTTCACATGTCTGCTCCTACCTGTCTACTTTCGATTGTATACAGGTGATTTTTGGTCGTCAACGTTCCCGAAAACTACGGAATCTCCTCATCATCACGATCATTTTTCTCCATGGAAGCATACCTGGGAAGTGTGTGGTTTCCAAAATATTAAGGTCCAAAGTTGAGTAAATAGACTGCATAAATTTTTCTGCATAAATCCACATAGACGCACGTAGCAAGATTTTTTCATGACAAATAATTAATATCTGTCTATAAATAAACTAGCATAAACACTAGACACTATAAATTTCGCCAGATCAAGTAATTAAAAAAAATTTTTTCAAAAAAAAAAATTTTTTCCCAGCATTTTTTTTGGCATAAACTTACTTTATTTTATGTATAGAGTACGCACCCTTCGTTAAAGGTGGCCACAAAAAAACATCCTGTATATTTCTACCCTATTTCAATTATCTTGATCTATGTTGTTTCTGTCCGTGTATGTGTAACTTTCTAATAAAAAACTATATTTTAAATTCATCACGTGACTTGATCGCGCGATAAAGAAGACTTCTTATTGGCGCGAATGTGACGAACCTCTATCGATACGATCGACAAATAATGTTACTTTGACTGAACCGAAACGACATACTGGCGAAACAGAAACAAATCGACAATAGCAATTCGCATGCCAACCGGAATGGAATTCTATTTGTCCGCTCCGGACGGAACCGGGTTGTCCACCTGTTGGCGGACATGTTTTATCCTATTTTTAAAAAATCTCTTAATTCATAAGGCATGAAATTAAAATTTACGGAGATGAAATCTTTCAATGAAAATTAAAAATAGGTATTAAATAGGAAATTAAATATTGCACTCATACAGTAAAATGACCAACATTTATTTATTTATTTATTTATTTATTTACACACATGTATGTATATAAATAACTTTTACTCGACTGTGCCAAAAGGAGGGTTAGTTTTTCCAGTGTATATATGTATATTTCATTGGCACGCTGTAGAGCTTTAAAGAGTTAAAAAGGGGTTTTAGAGGGTTAAAAAATAATTGCAGGCGGGTTTTTTTATTTATTTTTAATATTATAATATTCTTATTATGAGTATATTTTTTTTTTTCTCAAAATTCCACCGAGCTAGAAAGAACGGAAATTCTAAATTATTTTCCTAAAAACAAAAATATCCTTGAACTTTACATGATTTACATTTGACCCCAGTTCTAATAATCGGGTTCAACAAAAACCACTAACGTCAAGGTAAAGAAACTAATAATAACCAAATTCCATGGAACAGAGCGCAGCCATAAATCCCGGATACAAAACTGGAAAACTTTCAGGAAAGTTTCAGTTTGGAAACAAAAGCTGAATTTCGGAGCACGCGAGACGCCCGTTAAGCGAATGTAGTGCTAGAGGCGAATTTCACCGTGATACGAGTATAGTGAATGATACTCGTATCCTTACTATGAACCTAATTAATATTATACATAAACATCTGATAGTACCAATACTAATTCGAACTACAGAGTCCCGGTTCTTTGAGAGGCGTGCATCGGGCCGTAGCCAAGATGTAGAGGCCCTTTTAAGAGAACTTTAATATGATGTGGGATGCACATGGCGGATATCATCACCGAGCGCACAATATGATACATCCGGTGATGGTCCCAGCCATGTGCAAAGACGATTGGAGTGCAGATCTACGTCGTGCGATGGAAAACTAAGGTGGGCTATGGGGTTGAATTTTAGGTGGCTGGATAAGGGCTATTTTATATAAAAGAAAACTATCGGACGCCTGCCATAACAATCTAGTCCCAAAATTGTGAGGTGGCAAGCGGTGACTCGCCGCCCGTAATTTAAGGCCATATGTAAAAGTAAGTTCACGCGAATGAACTCGCGGGAAACAGTTAGTATTTGTTGAAATGTGTGTAACGAAACGTATGTTTTATCTATAGTATTGCTGATACTCTATGAAATATAGACTCTAGTTTAGTCTGTGCTGATGACCCAACGTGTTTCATTTAATAGGTTATGGGCCCAGTTGTTTAGTTATTCCGCTTATAGAAAGTTTGTTTATTTTTGTTTATTTTGTTATGTTTCGTTATGGGGAAGTGTTGAAATGTGTGTAACGAAACGTATGTTTTATCTATAGTATTGCTGATACTCTATGAAATATAGACTCTAGTTTAGTCTGTGCTGATGACCCAACGTGTTTCATTTAATAGTATTAAATAAACTTACATTCTGACAATACATGCATGACATATGCTGATGATGATATCCGACCGTATTTCGACCAAGGCGACCAATCTCTAGGGAGATTGGCCAGGTATGCAGGAGATATTATAGTACACAAGTGTGTGCGCAAACACAGATGCACTCTCTATTCCGTTACTCTCATAGTCCAATGGGAAGGATCCCGACACGACCGGAGAGAGATCAGGCGCAGGACCAACAGTTTTACGTGCTTTCTGGGGCACGAGCTAAGTGACAATTTTGCAACATGAAAATCTGTACATGAAATAAATTCATTGGTACAGGCCCGTGACTGTATCACTGGGCTATCACGACTTGTATATAAGTGTGTATGACATATAGGTGATGTATAAAACATCAGTGACAAGCTCATCGCTTGAGACACCTCTAAATCCCATAGTCGAGTCTTTCGACATGCACGGAATGAGTTGCAGCTGATGTCTTCTAGTGAAGCCCCGCATCAGCACAGGACTATCTATAACTACAAGTGTCTTTTTAAATCTATTGATTAGTTGTTAGAATTTAATAAGTATACCTATATAAATATCCTCGAATAATAGCTCGAAGAACTGATGGCCGATGAAGTCGGAAAGTTCTAGAGTGGATACCACATCATCGGCAAACGCAGCGTGGGAAGGCCACCCGCGAGGTGGACGGACGACCTGGCCAAGGTCGCGGGCGTCGGTTGGATGCAGGCTGCTTCCGACCGGTCGGAGTGGAGGTTGTTGGGGGAACTGGTCACTAATCATTAACATCTGACCCATCTAGGCTAAATGTGGCTATGGAATCTCCATCATGATCCTACAGTTATAGCTACCCTATTTCTGGAACACATTACAGCCATTTATACAGGGTGTGGTTGACAGCCAGGCAAATACTCAAATGCTGAACAAGTGCTGAGTTAAATGACAGTGTTGTTACCTACTCGCAGGAAATGCATTTTTAATTTGATTATCCGTAATGTTTGTTTTTCGCGCCAATTGTATTAGGCATGAGCTTATTGTATACAGGGTGTAACAGAAAGGGTATGTTAAGCGAAAAGCTATGTAAATAGCCTACTATAGAGAACCTATTTCCAAAATTTGAGACTCGAAATCACATTTTTATTTTTCAAGATTGTATGAAAATTCCTGAGATATTTAAAAATTCTCCGTAGTATCGGGAAAAATAAACATGAGGTTTCGGGTCTCAAATTTTGTGGATAGGTTCTCTACAGTGGGCTATTTACATATCTTTTCGCTTAAAATACCCTTTTTGTTACACTCTGTATATGTAATCGACAGTTTGAAGTAACACCTCGACCCAAAACAAGTTAATCAGTCATTTATACCCTTGACAAAAAATAAACTTCCTTAGGTCACCAGTTCCCAATATCCTCAATTTATGGACCCATCGGTACTTCAACGGTGATTGAGATAAAAACACTAATGACGCTCTTTAAGCACAGCGGATATAAATGTGATTTATTTCGCCGTTATGTCGTAGATGCGATCTTTATGGCGGCGGAACCGATCCGCTGCGCCGTTTTTGCAATATTAGACTTTTTATACCGTTGCGTATTGATATTAAATTGCACTCTGTGTTTCTAATGTCGCTTCTACAGGGTGTAACTGAAGGGGTATGTTAAGTTAAATGCGGTTAAACGGCGATTATAAAGAATCTATCTGCAAAATTTAAGACCCGAAATCACATGTTTATTTTTCTAGGTAGAATGAAGAATTCCTGAACGATTCAGAAATGTTTATACAATCTGAAAAAACAAGTAAGTATGTAATTACGAGTACAGTAATACCCCGCTTTACGCGACCCCGCTTTACGCGCGGTTTCACTATAACCAATGTTACCAACCCTACTGTTTTAACAGTAGATTTGCTGTTTTCACATTAAGAGCCAGCAGTCAAATAAAAGTCCCACGGTTGCTCCGCCCACATACCCCGCCACCCGCAATGCAAGGATACGCGTTAAGATCTGCGTTGTGTTAAAATTCGAAATTCGCGCGCTTTCGAGCAGGCGGGTCAACGCTAGGTCAAACGCAGAGAACATAAAAACCCATAGAGTCGTTATTATAATTGATTTCAATGTTATGTTCATTTTATTTTTGTTTGCAAAATACAATTAAATTAAATTAATTTATTTATTAATAAGTAATATAGGTATGTTAAAAAATCATTCATACAATAGAACACATTACCTGCATTATAGTTATATTTATGTATGAAATTCATCCAATGCAACAAGTATTAGGAAGTTTTGAATAAAACGAATTAATGGTAGATATCAAAGATTTATTTTATATATCACAAAAAATAGTATCCAATACATATGTGAAATGGGACCAATTTACTCATGTAGATCGCTTTTAAAAAGGCTTTTAGGTGAGTCAATATGTTAAAATGTTACAAGTAGTAACTTAACAAATTTTAATATTAAGATGATTATGTAAAAAAAATGCCATTTCATTTAGGTAAATTGCTGTATGTTAAATATAAATAGTAGGTGTTTTTTAAAAATAAAGGGTTAACAGGTATGTATAATGTGTATTCGCAATATTAGCTGTGCATAAATAAAAAAAACTTTATTTAAAGATAAATAGCGGTATGCGTATCCCACAAATATAAATTGCAGTTTGATTAGCAATATTCTCATTTGAGGATTTTGCTGTGCAGTCAGTAATTTTTATATGAATTCCAATTATTTGTGACTAAAAAAAATCATTTTATTTGATGTGCGTTTAAATACTATACAATTAAATTAAACTAGCTGTTGCCCGCGACTTCGTCCGCGTCAACAAACAGAATAAAATATTTTAAAGTACTTCTGCGTAAATTATATTTTTTGTTTTATTTTCTTGTGGCAGAAGAACATACTGATTTTCTCCGCAACCCGATCTTGACAACGCGACATATAATTGGCCGTGTGAAAAGCAGTCTTGACGTAAGTCAATTCCAACGTGTTTAAACGTTTGCCCCTGTGATTTATTAATTGTTACAGCAAAAGATAACTTAACAGGGAATTGAATTCTTTTAAAATGTTGAATAACTTTTCCTAAGACGGTATTTTCATATCTCTCAAAATTTAGCTGGGCTGTTAAGGGTTCTGCATCAGGTTATCTAGACCTTAAATTTTATTACGTTATTAGAAAGTGCTTATCATGCTGAGCAACTTTTCCTAAGACGGTATTTTCATATCTCTCAAAGTTTAGCTGGGCTGCTAAGGGTTCTGCATCAGGCAGTCTAGACCTTCAATTTTTTTCTTTCATATCATTTCTACGTCATTTTATTATTTCATACATATTTTTTGGATAACTTGAACCGTTTACGCAGCGCACGCAACGGAAGTCTCCAAAGTTAAATAATTTTCCCCGTTTTTTCCACATTTTCCTCTTATTCTTCGTCCCTATTGGTCGCACTGTGATGATATATAGCCTAAAGCCTTCCTCGATAAATGGACTATCCAACACAAAAAGATTTTTTTAATTCGACCCAGTAGTTCCGGAGATTAGCGCGTTCAATCAAACAAACAAACAAACAAACAAACTCTTCAGCTTTATAATATTAATATTATATATATATATAAAAATATATTAATATTAATTATTAAGTATAGATGATTTTTCTTACTAATCCTCTACACTCCCCAAGAAATATATATGTACTATTTACCTTATACAGTAAAATACATTCTGTTCTATGCTCCACCTCATCTGTTACCATCAAACTGTCAATCGGAGAGCTAAGTATGAAATGAGTTTAAAAATATCAAAAAAGTTTTAGTAGCCAAAAGTGAAAACAAGTGAGCAAAAACAACAAAATTATAGCAGGTAGGTAGGTTCTCACTCACTTTTTTTCAAACATTACAGGTGGTATTAGTTCGGTATAAACTTTGACGGGCGACTCCAGGACTTTTTGTTCGGCACAATTTGTTTGAATTGAACTGCTGCCGAAGATGCTACGTAGTAAGTAAAGATGGGTCGGATTAGGTAAAAATCGTACCTGTTCGACATAATACATACTAATATTTATGCAATATGGCCGTTCCATTACTGTGATCCATTACGTATTAGATAAATACGTAGAATCTTTATTCGGTGAATATTTAGTATCGGTTTTCGGTGAATGATCCATTATCTAATAAATACCTACGTAGAAAGAATAGTTGTGGAAATAGAAAATATCGTGATAATAGCGAAATGCATTTTTTATATTAGGTTAAATTTTTAATATTTAGTTAAATTGTTTTTAGTTTGTGTCACATATTTTGTTTAAATAAAGGATTTTAATTTTGTAAAAAAAAAAGGAAAAAAAAGTCTTGTCTGTACCCGGATACGAACCAGGAATATCTGATTTTCGACTCCGCCGATGTAACCGCTGGGCTATTATAAACTTGTTAGAGACGGTGAAAATTATCTTCATATTCTAATGATATTGTAGTATTTTTGCTAAATAATAAAATTGAAACTTATAGTCTATGCCTTACGGTTGATTTCTCATAATAAGATGATATTTTATGCGATACCTAATACCTAATGTCGTCTTGTATCTGAATGCTGGGCCGTAAAGAAGGATAAAAATCAATTCCATGTAAGCAAGATGAGAATGTTGAGATGGATGTGTGGAGTTACAAGAATGGATAAAATAAGAAATGTGTATATAAGAGGAAGTTTGAAAGTTGCGCCGATCACAGACAAGTTACGAAGTAACCGTCTGTCTTGGTACGGGCATGTAAAGCTATATTATGAGTCTATGATGTAAAGCGACGGGATGAAAGGCATATTTTACAGAGAGCTTTGTGCATGAGTATGGATGGATATAAAGAAGAGGTAGACCAAAGAAATATTGGATGGACTGTGTGAGGGAGGATATGCGTGTACTGGGAGTGAGCCATGAGATGACGGATAATAGGGATGAATGGAAGAAAAGTACATATTGTGCCGACCCCAAATAAATGGGAACAGGGCAGGAAGATGATGATGACCTAATCACGTTGTATTAGGTACCGACTAGTATTGAAAAATACCTATTCCACATACCTATTCCAATATGATATTCCAATATGCTTCACCTGTAGTAGTAAGTAAGTTCCTTAGGTGAGTGAAAGATATTGTACCTACATATACTCGTAAATGTATATAAAATTTGTGTATGTGCTTCATGTGTAAAGCAGTGCGCTTATAGAATACTTCTCATGCTGTGTGTGTGATTTCGGAACTAATTTCTTTTGTAGACTTTTACATAGATAAACAAAGCAACTAGCGCCATCGTTCAAAGGAATTCTACCAATTTATAAAGGTGAAAGTTTGTATGTGTGTGAGTGTGTATGTTTGTTACTTCATCACGCAAAATCCTGAAATGTATGGAACAGCTGATTTTTTTCACTATATCGGAGTTGGCCCCATAGTGAAAGTTGTTTCTTTTTACTTTCCTAGTTTCGTGTCAAAGGCAAATCACTAATTTCGGAAAGACCTTATATTAGCTTAGGTACGTATCAGAATAACACATTATACTTTTTATCCCGGGTAAATATTTTATCCCGTAATTTCGACATTTTGTTTTTTCTGCTGTCCATTATAAAATGCATTCTCAGCACTAAACTTTACATACTTACTAATTATGATTATAGCTACTTACACCTTTGATTCTCTCCCCTTTTTAGAAAATTCTCTCCAACGTTGAGCCATCTTCCTTTTGGAAACATATTTTTTAGTTTTATTTCCCATTAGTCCGAACTCAATCGAGTAATACCTACACCACAAGATAATAAAAAATGCCACTGCCGTGGGCGAAAGCGACATAGACCCTACGTCGTCGGCGCACAGCGCGGTACTGAGCGTCAGCGGGCACGAAGTTACTATTTAACGCTTTTCAGTAAGCATTAGAGTAGAATATCGCTTGCACGCTAAACAACTGATTGAGCTCAGAAGTAAAGGGCGTAAGTCTCAAAAAGATTTTTATTAATTGTGTGTTCAATTATGATTGTTTTTTAATTTTGGCTTTACAAAAGTTTACTATCATTATTATCTTGATATCCGAATTTATTTTAAACGCCTACCTCATGTAATAGCCGAAATAAAAGTAAAAATGACTAAAAAACATGTCGATTTCAAAAAACAAAACTATCGAGCGAAAATCATTAAATCATGTTTTTGGCTTTACATGACATAGTTAAGGGTACTAAGAATATAGTGTAATAGTCTCACATTAAACAAACATGCACCCGTTTCAGCATATTTCATCAAAAAGATGCTAAATAAGGTCTGCCTCCTCTTAATGTCCATGTTTTCTGTTTCATTCCTATTTTCTACTGTTTTTCAACTACCGCTCAGCGCCACCTATTACACTACTTTGCAAACGCACGCAATGACAAACCACTACGTAATAAAATGCAATGACACTAGATGGCAGTATCTTCTTTAGTCGGGATTCGAGAGAATTCCCGACCACATTATATGTGTTTGACAATCATATTTTTATACACGGGGAAATCCCAATTTATGAATGACAGCTACACGCCTACTGTATTGCGTATCGTATTGTTTTATAGTCACAACACCTTGTGCTTGGGCAAATCTATGAAATCTGCCTTTTTTTCTTTACCTACTGTTTTCTACTGTTTTTTTTTAGGCGAGTTGCTGTTTTTTAGTTTAAGGTTTAGGTTGGCAACACTGACTATAACGCGAATTTTAAATTTCGCGTTCAAATGCCTCGCATTACTCTAAAGAATGTGTATAACATAATTTAGTCATTAGCTTCTCTTTGGCCGCGGGAATCCTCGCGTCCTCTGAACATTCTGATTGAAGAATTGGACATCCCCGTCCTACAATTTTGTTATATGGCAAAAATGTCCTACAATTTTGTTATATGGCAAAAATGTCCTACAATTTTGTTATATGGCAAAAATGAAATATTGACCATGTTTACTCATAAACCTCTATATACGCGAATTTCAGTTAATGCGAATTTTTTCGGAAAGTTTCCCTAGCGTAAAGCGAGGTATTACTGTATAGGTAAATTGTCTCTAGTCGGCTTTTTTCCCAGAATTTTATCTTACCCAAACAAAGTCCACTAGTTGATTCTATTTAAAATTAACCAGTAATCCCTCCTTATATAAATCTTATACTTCTAGTTTAATAGCTAATGCTCCAACCTGCATTTAGAATTTTTCTAAATGATTTTTATTCCGAAACACTATATATATATATATGACTTCGTAGCAAATACTCGTCAAATACTGCAAATAAAAAATAAAAAAAAGTCTTTTGAATAAGGTAAGGTACAAAATAATATACGTTTTCTCGTTTCATTCACAGATAGGTAATGTTACATATCTTTTTATAGCTCTATAATTAATATTATTATATTATATCTTTAAATATATAAATCTTCTATTCGTGTGTTTGTAATTGAACTCCTTCTAAACGGCTGAACCGATTTAGATGAAAATTTTTGTGTGTGTTCAAGTGGGTTTGATAATAGTTTAGCGGTTTAGTGGCCGCCCGCGACTCCGTCCGCGTGGACTACAGAAAAAACAAAATATGGAAATTATCCGGGATAAAAACATTTTCCCGGGATAAAAAGTAGCCTATATTTTAAGTGGGACCTGTCACAATATATTCCTGAAAGCTGCATCGAAATCTTAGCGAAAAACGCACAGACAAACAGACAAACCGACAAACAGACAATAAATCCAAAAGCCATTCTTTTGGGTACTATTGCGTTGATAAAGGTCTCCTATAATATTTTTTCTCGTATATCTCCATGTACAGATAGCGATCCGTTACATTTTTATTATATATATATATATATATATATATATATATATATATATATATATATATATATATATATATATATATATATATATATATATGTATATATTCACAATTCAGTCAATTTATAGTCCTACTTTAAAATATTATAGCGATATTAAGGCGCTCCTATAGACGAATTTTAGGTATTTTAGGGGGTTGAGGTAGACGAAACTGCGGGGCGCCCCCCGCAACCAGCGCAATCTGCCGCGGACGTCCTTATTCTGTCGCCATCCGTATTCTGGTTGATTTCGGGATTAATTGCCGGGATTTTAATTTCTTTCCTGTATAATCAATTTTGTAACTGGGTTGCTTACTGCGTAAATTGTAAATATAATTAAAAAATTTACAGGGTGTAGGTGACAGCCAGGCAAATACTGGAATGCTGAACAAGTACTATAGGGTTTAATTACACGACAATATTATAACTCGCAGGAAATGCATTTTTATTTTGATTATCCGTACCTAATGTTTGTTTTCCGCGCCAATTGTATCGAGCGATATTGACTAGTTAAATGGGCTTATTGGTTATTGTGTGATACATAGCTGTTTTTTGGGTCACTTGTGACTCTCTATTAGGGTTGATCAGGTTTTTGAACTTTTTGAGCGTAACTGGTTTTTTTTTAAATCGTCTATTGGTAAAATTTTTGTTTTTAAGCTATTTTCTAAGGCCGAATTAAATAAACAAAACATAACATAATGAGTGAGATCAACACTAAAATATCTTTTCATCAATTCGATTCTGAAACTTCGCCGGCAGCTGCCGCGGCACGCTCGTTCCGCTCGCTCGGCTCGTGCGTTGTTTGTCATACTCTAACCTAACCTAACTTATTATTTTTATCATTGTATGAAAAGGGAACTGTTACACCGACAAAACGTCATTCGTCTTATACTAGTTGTGCGCTAAGGTTAATTTGATGTGCAGTCAGTATTTATGATGAGATTGTAGTATTTTTGTACCAAAAGGTATTAATTTGTCTTGCATTCAAGGAAAATAGTTTATGTTGGGCTGATATTATGTATTTTCGAATTATCTGCTGTAGTTGTTTTGTAAAACATTGAGTTTATTTGTACTAAAATAATTTAATTGCTGTAATAAAGTATATAAAGGGCATACTGTACAAGTCAGTAAAGGAACAAGAGGGTCTTGATGTTTTGTAAGCGATGGGCTGACTATCTGTCACTACTAACCGAACTTGTATATCTCAACTATACCCTCAAAATTGGTCAGAAGTGGCACCATGTGGTTCTATCGGCCCTTGGTACTCTGCCTACCCCGTAAGGGATAAAAATACGACATTCAAAGTTTGTAAAAGAATACCTTAAAGGGGTTAAAAAAAGGGGGTGAAAAATTTTGTGTGATGACATCGGAAAAAAGCTTAGGGCTTAGAAAATAAAAATATAGAACAGAACAATACAGAGAATTAAGTAAGAAACTTGCCAAGCACTGCGCGCCATATGCAAAAAAGGGATGTAAGGGGTTGAAATAGGGGATGAAAGTTTATATGGAAATTACGTCATTTTTTAAAGTTTTGTCTCACTACAAATATGCGAGTACAACTTCATAATGATTATCAAGCAGGACAATATGCAACAAACAGCTCTTTTAAAAATCGTACTAAAAACGTCGCATATAAAAATGTACTTAAATAAGCTTAATAACTTATTTTAATGTACATGTGTTTTACTTGCAAATTAATTAGCCTAAAAAAATTTAAAATGCTGCCGAAAGTCACTATTTCACGCGGACGAAGTCGCGGGACAGCTAGGGATTCGCAGGCAACTTAGGGATTTATGTTCGAAACAATTTGAAATCATATACATATATACATAATAGTCACGCCCATTATCCCCCAAAGTGGTGTATACAGAGTGTAACAAAAAGGGTATGTTAAGCGAGAAGCTATGTAAATAGCCCACTATAGAGAACCTATCCACAAAATTTGAGATCCGAAATCACATGTTTATTTTTCCCGATAGTATGGAGAATCTCAGGAATTTTCATACAATCTTGAAAAATAAAAATGTGATTTCGAGTCTCAAATTTTGGAAATAGGTTCTCTATAGTGGGCTATTTATACAGCTTTTCGCTTAACATACCCTTTCTGTTACACCGAAAAGCTATGAATATAACCCACTATAAAGAACCTATCACCAAAATTTGAGACTAAAAATCACATATTTATTTGTCCAGATAGTAACCCACTTAGGAATATTATGAACATACAATCTTGAAAAATAAACATGCGATTACTAGTCTAAAAATTTCGGGATATGTTATCTACAGTGGGTTGTTTTTATAGTATTTCGCTTACCATACCCTTTTTGTTACACCCTGTATATACTGCTACTTGTTATATTTGCTATTGATACTAAGTTATTTGCAGTTTATTGTCATAAAGAGGACTATACTAACACACGTAAACTTTTGCACAAAATGTTCGGAAAAATCCCGGATTTTTTTCCCGGGATTTTGTGGATCTTAAAAAAACTAAGTAGATATATAAAATTATACTAGGTAATAGAAATGGTAAAATAGACACGTAACACAATTACCTACTTATGAATATCATTTTTAAATACGAAATCACTACATATTATAAAATAAAGTCGCTTTCTGATGTCTGTCCCTATGTATGCTTAGATCTTTCAAACTAGGGAACGTATTTTTTTTATGCGGTTTTTTTAATAGATCGAGTGATTCACAAGGAAGGTTTATAATAATGTAACTAGGGAACCGCCTCGGCTTCGCACGGGAGTAATGCACTCTCACGCGGGCAAAGCCGTGGTCGGGCGTTAGTACAATATAAAACATACTATAAAGTATCTATGTAGGTAGGTACTTAACGTTTTCTACGTAAGTCTTTTTTACGTAAGGTCTCTCTTTTTAAACTTTGGTTACACTACGATTTCCCAAGTCTACTTACTAAATAAATATAGCATTTTATATTATGTATTTGCGCGCGAAAAACAAGCACAGAACCGGCGTTGACAGTGGTCACGGCGGTACTGAATGTTCCGAGCGAGACTGGCCAGTGCAAGAATTAGAACACAGCGTAGTTGTAAATGTGTTTTTTATTAATTGTTAATTATCTACAAAATTTACAAAAAATGTACTTTGGCCATAAACTAGATCTGATAAAGCGCTATACAACTATGCAAGTTTCGTGTTGATATTCACAATAGTTTTCAAGATATTTCGCTTATAAGAACGTAAAAAAGGTAATTTTCAAATCGAAATTCTATCGAGAATTTTTTAAGTAATTGAGTTTCTACGTTGGCCACAAACTTGATAAAGATTTAAATAATAACATAAAAAAATTAGAGCTGTGGTAATCGGACAAGTATTTAAAAAATCGATTCTAAAATGCCTCTTTTGTCTGATCACACCGCCTTAAGTCTTCATGTACATACAGGTTGTATTTTGGTCGCGTGGTGCCGGCAGAGTAGAATTCGTACCACCTGCCCGTGGGTATCGTACGAGGCGATTAAGGGTTTCCGGGAGGTGGGCAGCAGCGCCTTCCGTGTTGACAACATAGTCCAAAATACAAACTGCGGTCACCAACCCGCCTGCCCAGCGTGGTGACTATGGGCAAAAACCCCCCTGGCAGTATTGAGGCGTGCCCTGGCCTACGTCCAGCAGTGGACTGCAATAGGCTGATGATGATGATGATGAAGCATACCTGGGAAGTGTCTGGTTCCCAAGATATTAGGGTCCAAAGTTGAGTAAATAGACTTTTTTGCATAAATGCACATAGACGCGTGTAGCAAGATTTTTTCACGAGCAATAATTATATCAGTCTATGAAAAAACTAGCATAAACACTGGACACTATATATTTCGCTCGATCAAATAATTTTTAAAAAAATCCTATGATTTTTTATGGCATAAATTTACTTTATTTGATTTATAGAGTACGTACCCTTCGTTAAGGGTGGCATCGAGAAAACACCCTGTAGGTATATAGATGTGCACACGGCTCATTCCCGAAATGAGGTAGGATCGTAAAAGAGATCCTATAGCCACTTTAAGCATAGCCAAGAGAGATGTTAATAATTAGTGAAAATTGCTAAGTTTATAAATGCCCGAGTTCCTTAGTAATATAATAATTAACTTAAATAATTGATAATATAATAAATATTGTAACTTTGTCTAAGCCCCCTATTTATTACTTAGAACTTCGCTTGACATATCCCTTTTGTTACACCCTGTATATGACCGTGATTCCGACTTTTACTGCAACATTATTCTAAACCGGCCAAGGCGTTGCATGATAATTAGTACTACGGCTTCCATGCCGACACGCGATAACATGAAGCAAAATGCACAGTGGGGTTGTGATATCTTTAATATTCGACGCCTTACGCTGAGAACGGCACTATGAGGGTTTGTACACGCAACGGACAACGGACCGTCGTATTTTGATGGTCCATTATCCGTTCATGTCTACAAGCGCTCATAGTGCGCGATACACCACTGTGAATCCGTCAAAAAACACGGTCCGTTGTCCGTTCAAGCAGCCTTAGAGTGAAAACCTCGGAAATTAATGTATATTAATTTTTAAAAAAACATAAAAGATGCGATATATAAATTTACAACACGCTGTTTTTTTTGTTTGTCTTAAAAGTTTCTTCTTTCACACTTACGAGATTTTCACACTAAGTATTGATATCTTCTATACATTGATATCTTCTCTGCTTAATATAAAATGCTTTTTTCTGATAACTGATGGATCAACGCAGAGCCTAAACCGCTGATATTAGGGTCCGATCGAGATCCTTATATGACGTAAGCATCCGATAAGAAAGGATTTATAATAATATATCACCTCCTTTTTATATCTCCTTTACGTATACAACTATACAAGTTACAAAATATGGGAACAAAACTTTACATATACTAATACGAATGTTTTAATGCAAATAAAGCTACACTTACCTTTTCCTACGACTTTGCTTCATAGTAACAATTTCAGGAATTAAACTTATAAATTTTATCAAAATCGGTAGAGCCGTCTTCAGGTTTTACAAAGAGATGAACATCAGTTTAATTTCAATGAGTTTCATTTTATAGAGAGTTCAACCTTACATAATCACATCAGCCTAATATGTGCATTTTTGAATTGGTAAACGGCCCTCTGATTACCTAATTTGCAATAGCAAAGCCGAAGTAAAGCGATAGCGAAAATTGTACAATATTCGCCTTGAAATGTCAAAGTTCCTTTGAAATTCATTTTACGTAATACGAATTTGACAAGCAATCAACGATTTTTGTAAAATTTTCGCTATCGCTCTGCTTTTGCTAGTTAGGTAGTAAGGGGGCGGAGTCTATAAATGCGCTCGCGCCGCTCGCGCTACAAACCCCACTTAAGAAACAAACACAACATTAGCTTTTATAACATTCGTATGATTAGTGTGAAGGTACGTATTTTCACCTCGACTCGGCTGGGAAGGGTGATGCTATCATAATTAGGGGTCGTTTACAACCCCTTTCAGATTCACTACGAAACTCTGTTTATGTATGTAAGTATTTACGTACCTACCTACTAACTATGGGACTATTTATGCGAACGTGTTTTATTTTACCACCAAAGATTTGTATATATTTTGTTGATATTTAGTATAACCCAATTTGGAATATGTGAGTTCTGTTTTCTGTTAAAAGAGCAGGACTAGTTCTATTAAACTTTAATATTTTATTACTTTTGGCAAAGTTATTGGTTTTCAATTCTGAGTGTTTTTCAAATAAAAACAAACTAGGTATTTGCTAATTTAATTGCACTTTACATAAAAAAACCTGTGCTGACGCGGATCTTCACTAGAATACATCAGCTGCATCTCTTTCCATACATGTTATAAGAGTGGACTGAGACTAATAAACTCAGAGTTGTGCTCTCGGGGTGATGAGCTACCAACTTCACCAACTTGTCCCTGATCTTTTACGTCTGATCACTCTATGCCAAACATAGATGAAGGATCTCATTCGCGACTTAGGTATACCCCATTTCAAAACATAGCCATATGTATGTATGTACATAAAAACACGTATTTTTACATACTCAAAAAGCAATAATTAAAGGGGGATACAAGAACCATATTTCTCCTTTAAAACCACTGTCAAAATGCCCTGTTTAAAATGGGTACCGTACATAATAAATTACCTTTTTAACAATAAATATCCTACCGTCATGACATGCAGGAATATTACCCAATATGGACCGGAATTTATGAGATTACAGAAAAATCTGCGAGTTCATGTATTTGTAGAGATTCACACGTCTCTAATACAAGTAAGAGTCGACTGAGGAACTAGCGATGAGCTAGCAACTTGTCGCTGATCTTTTACATCTGATCTCCTTTATGATCCTGCCCTTCCGGCTAGGTATCCTTCGCGGACAAGCTAGAACGACAAGATCATCGAAAGATCGGTCACTGACACGTTGCTAGTTCATCGCATGAAGAAAGGCATCTAAGAAAATATACCTAAATAGGTAACGTCATTTCTTATGTAACCTTACACAATATGGTGAATGAATAGATATAGTACTATTCTCACATAAAATGTATAGAATTTCAATCGAAATTCAGCTTTTGTTTTTAATGTAATGTAAACTACAGTTATTTAGCTTCATCCCCGAAATAGGGGTGATTGATGTTTCAGCAATGCCCTATTATAGTATTTACCCTCTACCTACATGTATTTTAGTTTATTATTTCTATTATATTTTTAATTAAGTCGAGTAGCCCAATCAATACCAAGTCATTGCGTAGTTTCTAAAGCATTATATATACAGGGTGTATATGAAAGGGTATGTTAAGCGAAAAGCTATGTAAATAGCCCACTAAAAGGAACCTACCCACAAAATTTCAGACTCGAAATCACATGTTTATTTTTCCAGATAGTATGGAGAATTCAACAACTCAGGAAAAAATATGTGATTTCGAGTCTCAAATTCTGGAAATAGGTTCTCTATAGTGGGCTGTTTACATAGCTTTTCGCTTAACATACCCTGTCTTTATATAGATAAATAACACATAAAAATCATAATAATATTGTTATATTACTTTTTTGTCAAATAATAAAATATTTTTTGTTATCAGTAGGGAAATATACTATATTCCCTGATAATATCCTACCTCTACTATTTTAGCATACATATATTTTATTGATCAATCACGTTAAAAGACATCACACATGGTGGCTAATCGGGGATAAAAAATTATCCAAGATTAAATAACGATTGAAGTTATTTTAAAGTAAGTATGTTCGTGGTTTTGACTTCCTAATTATATGAAAAAAATATTGTAAGTACTTAATATAAGTAAAATATATACCTGTGTTTGAAATTAGGTACCTGAAAAAGGTAACTAAGCGGAAGTAACACCTGTACTGTACCCCAGTTCGCTAATAAACATTTGTACACCGTTAATACCAAACCGGAGGTTATTTAATGAAAATCCTGAAAAAACACAAACCTACCTACCAGCAGTCAAAAATTCCGACGGAACGAGTCTCGTTAAAACAACCAAAACTTTTTTCATTACGAAACCGTAAAAGACAAATATTTTATTACTTTCTCCCTAATAAAGCTATGGGAACTTAAATATAAATAAACTTTTACATTCTAATTTACCTTTGACAGATATACTTTAACAATTCAAACACAGCACTGGGTGAAACACTTGATTTCTTATATTCAAATCACTGCATTAAAATCACATCCAAACAAATGTTTTTTCATTTTCCAAAGTGTACACAACACAAAACCTTTCACGTAATATTTTTGTATATATTCACGCAAACACTTAAATGTCGCCGAGAAAATTTCGCGATTTTCGACGAGCGAACGCGCGTCCACTTGCTCTGCAAGCCGTTTTCACACTGACGTGCGGTAGTAGTAAATATCACAGTATAGTTGTATACTATGTTGGCGGCTTTTCAGCAGTCAATTGAGAAAGAAAGCCTTTAAATATGTTTGAGTTTGTAAGTAGGTTAAACGAATACCTTAAAGACAACCTCACCTGCTCGTGCTGCACCTAGGATTACCACATCTCAGGATTTGTCCTGAGATTTCAGGATTTTTCGACTTTTCTCAGGATTGCGGCCGGATTTTGCAAATCTCGTGACATCTCAGGATTTTTAAAGATCTCTTTAATTAAAAGGTAAACCAACTGACATTAATCTTCTTTTGGTAAGAACTGAACTGAACCACTCGATAGTCCGTAACGTTAGCGTCAAACTGTCAATTCCCATAGATTTTGCTAGCGTTACGTCGCGTAAAAAGGTTCGTGCTTATCCCACAGATAAAGTCTATACTTACCTATTTATCCAAGTGAAACAAACTAAAAATACTTTTCTTTTCTTTTTCTTTTATTCTTTATTGCACATACACAAAAAGAAATATGGCATACAACATTAAAGAAGAGATGCATGTACAATGGCAAGCTTATCTCTACCAGAGATCTCTTCCAGCAAGCCAAGCAAGTAAAGAGAAATTGTTAACAACAGGGTAACATGTGCAATTAAACAAATTCTAAGAAACTACAAAACTACATTAAGAAAGAAAAGGAGAAAAACAAATGACAGCATATTCAAATAATGGACAGGTAGTGATCCTTCAGCTTAATCTTTTGGTAACAACCCCGCCCCGCCGCTTTGAGTGCGATGTGCGTGCAAGTTGCAACGCGTGAGCTAGATCCGTAGTATATAAAACAATAATAATAGGTACGTTTTTGAGACAAAATTTTTAAATTGTATAAAATCTCAGGACTTTTCCATGGAAATCAGGCCTTTTCTCCCTGCACCCTGCTATTTAAGGGACAAGGCTCTGACACTAGCTTATAAGACGTAGACTTACCTATTAAGAATGACTGATGAAACATTTTCCATCAGATTCATTAGCGGTAGCTAGATTCTTGAATCTTTGCTCGAAAAGCCGCGGTAGGCTCACCCCATTACCACTTGGAACTTAATAGGCTAACTGGTGAAAAGTAAGTGTGCAATTCGCATACTTCTGCCATGCATATACAGGGTGATTTTTGGTCGTCAACGTTCCCGAAAACTACGAAATCTCCTCATCATCACGATCATTTTTCTCCATGGAAGCATACCTGGGAAGTGTCTGGTTTCCAAAATATTAGGGTCCAAAGTTGAGCAAATAGACTGCGTTTTTGTGCATAAATGCACATAGACGCGCGTAGCAGGATTTTTTCACGAGAAAATAATTAATATCTGTCTATAAAAAAACTAACATAAACACTAGACACTATAAATTTCGCCAGATTTTTTTTTTTCCCAGCATTTTTTTTGGCATAAACTTACTTTATTTGATGTATAGAGTACGTACCCTTCGTTAAAGGTGGCCACAATAAAACACCTGTATATTTGAAAAGTAAGTGTGCAATTCGCATACATCTGCCATGCATATATTTGAATATTTTTAGACAGACTAATTGTCTTATGCTGATCTCAGGCGGTAAGTGCTAAACGAGCCTAACAGGATCTTCTTAGTGATCCTGCCCAAGTAGCATGACCTGCGAAATACGATATGATAAACCGATTTATCGACATTTAGCCTGTAAAATTACGATAAATATAGCCGACATGTTGAATTTTGTATAGAGACGATACGATATCCACGATGCGTGGTCATGCTAGGGGGGCTGTAGTTTTAGCTACCCCCATTTTGTAGTATATTTATGTGTATTGTTAATGAATCGTATTTATTATTGAAAATATTTTTCTGCCTACCCCATAAGGGATAAAGGCGTGATTATATGTATGTATGTATGTATTTTTCGCTACTATGCATCGTACTGCTACTAATATTTATGTATATGTTTAGCTGAAGCCTGCAACTAAATACATAAATAATTCTTCAGGCGCTACTACATAGCTATGTAATATCAATTGTCTTATTCAAATATATTTAAAAATAAAACAATTTTGAGTGAAAAGGAGAGGCTGCCTGCCTGACGCCAACCCTCCTCGGATATAGTATAGCTAAGTGACTTTTTAGTAAATCCGAATATGAAATAAATTCAGTGGTACCGGCCCGTGACTGGGATTGAACTCACGCCTTCTTACTGAAAGGCGCACGTCTTAATGTTTGTTAAACTGTTCGCGACTACAGATAGCGAAATATTAAGTTTCAACACCAATGAGGCGTCACTAAAACAATTATAAAGTTAGTGTCTATCGAGTACAGGTCAGCTCTTAACGAACTAACTTGTGCAAGAATCTCGATCGTTAATTACCGAGGAGCATGGCGATCGATAGCTATCGCTTTCTAGAACTAATTATCTTTAATCGCTTGTTTACTTTAACCTGAGTATAAATTCAAATTCAAATTCAAAATCATTTATTCGACATGAAAGCATTAACAACTTGTTTGTCGATTGTCTTTTTATATGTTACTTTCTATGTTCGCACCCCAAAATGAAACCGCTACCAAACAAAAAAGGAGGTGAAATTAAACAACCCAAAAGTAAAATAAATAAATAGTAAAATAAATCGCAAAGCTTTTGCTTTGGCAACGGTCACCACCCCAAGGTGCGATTTGTCACGGTCTGTCAGGCATAAGTTGGCGATTCGGGGCTTTATAACCACCAACGTGGAGCTAATAAGAGTTAAGGTAGCCTAAAGACGAAATCCAGGAGAGCTGCTAGACAGTTCTCCTTTATGGCAAAACCAACATTAGGTTTGACACACCGCATGATTCTACTACTACTGTTACACTATTTCAGTGAAGTGTCATTGCTTGGAAGAAGAAATAGCAAGAAAGCTCCCAGCGACACAGTCAAAACTAAGTAACATATTAACAAAAGAATCTTACATTGGATTAGATATCAGATAATCATAGTAACACTTAACTCACTTAGTGTGTATAAATTCAATTATCATAACACAATTAAATTAAATTCATATAAATTACATACCCACTTACACAAAGTAAGTACAGGTCCATGTCAAATTCAAACTGTATAAATAAAAATAATAATGTGTACACAGAGTACAAGTCAATGTCAAATAAGTATCTACTAAACTAAACTATAAAATTAAAGTAAATTATATTTGTATACAATAGTACAAGTCAACGGTAAAATGTGAACAGAAGAGCAAACGTGGCATTCAGGACTTAAATATATTATACCTATAGCTGGTAATAACATTAGAATGAAGAAGTCACGCATGATACACTATAGCGCTTCTGGTCACATTCACCAACACATATTAACTATACCTACTAAGCTAAATATAAAAGTAAAACATAGATTGCGTAACTTGGGAATGCTAGAACAATTCACTTCCATGGCTCGCTATCATTTAAATATTCTAATATTGTATAATATTCTTTCATGTATAGTTATTTCAAAACCGAACTCTGGGGTAGTACAATTTTTACCCGGGTAAACTCATTCTCGACTTCTTGGTCTACGGAAGGTATCCCATGTCCTTCTACTTCCTCCCGACTATGTGTATGTCAAGACGGTTGGTTGAGCAAATACAGCGTGAAGGGTTAACAAACATATAAATAAACTTACTATAGCATTTATCATTTTATACATAGTTGGAATAGATTGATTAAATACTACTCTACCACATATCGGCAAACGCAGTGTGGCAAAGCAACCCGCGAAATGGACGGACGACCTAGCCATGCCGCTGACATCCATCGGCTGGATGCAGGCCGCTTCCGACCGGACAGAAAGGAGGTTGTTAACAGAGGCCTATGTTCTGCATTGGACTTCTCATGATGATACGAGTACTACTCTGTCGACTATGTATTTAATCCACATCTTTTTATTGAAAAAAGCCTTAGTAGCATCGATACCACAATCACTGACTCCTATTTAAGATGTTTGACGAAATACAGTGCATGTTTGAACATAATGTTGGCTACCGACCTGACTAGGAGACCTGATCGGTGATCGATAGCTAAAACTTTGGTTTCCTGCGTACGAGCTAGCGGTTTTGTCCCCTCATATAAATATTTGCATGGCTGCATGCCACATTTTTTGGCGAAACATGTCGCTGATCTAATAATGTTAATAACTTTATTGTACCATGGTTTGAGCAAATAAACAATCATTTATAAAATTATTAATTTAATACAAAGAATGCGGTCAACGGGCGCCATCTTCCATGGGAGCTATACGGTGAATTGCACTCTAGTACATATAGTATTTAATATTAATCACGGATCCCACAGTCAAACGGCACAAGCAGTTTTGTGGGACGTTGCACCTGATTTTAAGTGCTAGAATATTTAAAGAATAATAAAAAATAATAAAAAATAATAAAAAATAAATAAATAAATAAATAATAGTAATTTAAATTGATTAATAAAGAAATGGAAAAAGTTCCACACCCGGGTGGGAATCGAACGCACGACCTCTGCATTCCGTGCCAGCGCTCTTACCCCTGAGCCACCGGGTCAATTACTCGGATGAGGAATTTTACCATCTTTTTTTGAAATTACATTATTGGCAACGTTATTTTTTTAAATAATTTAATTTAATATAGCGTATCGGCTTTCCGTCTCATCCGACTATAATAGAGGGTGCATCTGTTTTTGGGATCACAGTGCAGATTGTAAATATCACTGTAAATATAGTCGGGACGATTATAGCGGACTTCACATTCACACATCGTAGTAGACTTCACATTATAGCGGATATAAAGTAACTTTTTAACAGGCATAGGAGTGATTCTACAACTCTTCAAAGCCGACCAAATCAGCCTGGTATTTCCTGGTAGCGTCACCACGCATGTCCCAATGTCAATGCCTGAATAACTAGTAAGTATATCATAATAATATGGACTGAGTATCTTGATCTCGCATTGTAATTGTAAATATTAGTACAGCGAACCAAATTGAAACATACGAGTACAGCTTCACTACATAAATTATGAAATAAAGCCACTTCGCGCCGTATGTCTGTCCCTATGTATGCTTTGATCTTTTTTAATAAAATAGAGTGATTCAAGAGGAAGGTTTATATGTATAACCAGGGACCCGTCCCAGCTTCACGGTTGTAATGCCCTTTCAAGCGGGTAAAATCGCGGGCAGTCGCTAGTTGATTAATATAACAGAGTAGAGATTTACTTGGAAAACGTTTCGTAGCTAAATATTGCGGTGCTTTGAAATAATAGTTTTGATTATTTATTGTCTTATGCAAATACGTGTAAATACATGATTTGGCTTAGTTCACACGAGCGAGAATTTTAGAATTAGTACAGGATGTATAGAATAATACAATTTAAGTATACTCATTTATTATTATGACAAAAGAACCTACTTATTAGATAAAATGTTAGTTTTGGCTCGACAACATTATTTTTATAGTTTGACTGTGGAGTCTTGAATATACAGAGTGATATATTTGGTCGTCAACGTTCCCGAAAACTAGGGAATCTCCTTATCATCACGATCATTTTTCTCCAAGGAAGCATACCTGGGAAGTGTCTGGTTCCCAAGATATTAGGGTCCAAAGTTAAGTGAATAGACTGCGTTTTTCTGCAAAGATGCACATAGACGCGCTTAGCAAGATTTTTTCACGGGAAATAATTAATATCTGTCTTTGAAAAAACTAGCATAAACACTGGACACTATAAATTTCGCCCGATCAAGAAATTTAAAAAAAAATTCATCATTATCCAGCTTTTTTTTTGGCATAATCTTACTTTATTTGATGTATAGAGTACGTACCCTTCGTTAGGGGTGGCGACGAAAAAACACTCTGTATAAGAGCGCATGTAGGTGTCCTGTACAGATGCAGGGTTCACTAGAATACATCAGTTGCATCTACTTCCGTGCATCTCGTGAGAGTCGACTATGGAACTCGGGCATTCTCTCAGGCGATGAGCTAGCAACTTGTCACTGATAGTTAGATCTGAATATTTGTTTTTTTAATTTGGAATCAACAACCTGCTATTGATAAAAAAAAGTTATCGACGTGATCGGTAATAAGCCATACTTTTGATAAAAACCAGCAAAATTGTCTGCCTTTTTTTTAATCAGCAAAATACCCACTCAAAATGCATGATAAAAGTCATATTACTTATCAAACCCCCTAAAAACCTATCTGTCTATCTGGGGGTGAGAGGGGGTGTGATTCCGGAACAGGAAGGCATAAAGAGAGAACTCGCGCATACGATAGCGGCTAATGTGACAATATGGCATGGCTCTTAGAGTATATATTTGGCGAGCCATAGAGCGCGCTTTACATGAACCGTGTGCTCGGCGCGCGTAGCGTTGGACGCTCCTCGGCCAGATGGCCCGATGACATGGATACTGAGAGTTAGGTGACGTTATTATAGTGATTTTTAGATACTACTAACATGCTGCATACAAACTTAGATTGTCACTGATTTCGCAGGATATCGGAGCCGTCATATTGTGGCCGCTACGTTAGGAAATAGCTTTATATCTATTGCCACTATGTGACCTTAAGATCCCGTTTGATATTCTACAGTTCTGGCTACCCCATGTTGGGAACCCAGCCGTGTAGTATGAATGTATGTAGGCAGGTAGCTTTTTATCCCGGGAAAATATTTTTATCCCGGATAATTTCGTTATGTTGTTTTTTCTGCAGTCCACGCGGACGAAGTCATTAGTAAATAATATTCACACACTTCACGATACATTCACCTAGTTCCACACTAAGATTCCTAAGGTCTTGTGTCGTGGGTACGGTATATAAATACATAGATAAGTATAGAAAGAAACATCCATAACTCGGAAACAAACATCGATATTCTATCATCATTATCAATGTTTGCGCGAGATTCGAACCCAGGACCTATGGCGTCGCAGGCAGGGTCACTAACTACTACACTAATCAACCGTCGAAAATAAGTAGGTATTCATAGTGGGTAATATAAACTAGGAAAAGAGAGCATTGTTTTCACTAACCATGCAGGATATGCATACTTTTTTTTCACTCCCAGAGCAGCATAGAAGAAAATACAGGAAATACACAGCCATTATTTTTCTAAACTAAGTAAGTATCTCAATTTATGGTCACATTATTTCTGAAAAGCTTTATTTATATTGTGAAATATTTTATTAAAAACACAAATAATGGGGCAATAAGGGAAATGGAGTAGTTTAGACATGGGTAGTTACAGTTACGAGCAGTTTATACGTAGCCATATTTAATAGTGCGGACTTTCCAGTCAAACACATTCATACACGACTGTTTACCCAAAAATGGGGTAACCCTAGAGCTACGTTAAGCATAGTAGGGTCAGATCAGATGTAAAAATCAATGACAGGACCTGAGAGAACGCCCGTGAGTTCCATAATCGACTCTTACGACATGCACGGAAGGAGATGCAGCTGATGTATTCTAGTAGGTAAAGCCCCACATCAGTACAGGTCCATACCTAAGTACTTACTATTATTTCCTTTTTCATACAATTTAGTCGACTAAGGAACTCGGGCATTTTCTCAGGCGATATCCTATTGTCACTGATAATGAGGGATTTTCTGACAACTATTAAAAGTAAAAAAACAGTACAAATCAGTCATTGGACACGTACAGGGGGAGGTGAAAGGGGGAGCAGCTAGGGAGGGTGTTGCGCCCTCGCCATCTATTTTTAACAGTTATTTTAACTTGTCAGAAAATCCCTCATTACATCAGTCCCTGAGACTCCCTCAGAAGACTGCCGTGGGGGGTATTTGCCCATAGTCACCACGTTGGGCAGGCGGGTTGGTGACCGCAGTTTGTATTTTGGACTATGTTGTCAACACGGGAGGCGCTCCTGCCCACCTCCCGGAAACCCTTAATCGCTTCGTACGATACCCACGGGTGGACATGGGGTGGTACGAATTCTACTCTGCCGGTACCATGCGGCCAAGACGTGTGCATCTAAGTATAATGTTTGTCGTAGACATCTTCTCCAAGTTGTGATTCCACCTCCGTGAGTGGTTTCGTACCTACTCACTCGACACGGTGACACGACACCTTGCTCGAATAACCTTGCGGTTGTTCCCGGTCGGTTGATTATCCATAACTCTGTAACTCGATCTACAAATACAGAGATATTATTACCTTCAGTGTTCACATTAGTTAAGTGTAGGTATAATTAATGTGTTATGAATAATTATTATGAAAAAAACAGACGTAGTACCTAGGCAGGTACCAAAGTACCTATAAATTTTAGACCCCTTCTGCTGCGTTTATAAGCATATTCTAAAACCACATTACTGCACACATTAGTGCTTATCGAACGTGAAGGGGTGTTTTATAGCTTCCTTTTCCGCTGCGACCGCTGGCACTCACATGGCCAAAAGGGGAAGCAAGAGGGACAAACTGGGAAAATGGTTGACCTCAGATTACATAGGTACATGCTGGTGTTCCCGAAATGGGGTAGCCAGCACTGTAGGATCATACGGGAGAACCCACAGCCAGGTTTAACATAGCTGGGACAGATGTGATTAGTGACAGGTTGATAGCTTATTGTCTGAGAGAATGCCTAAGTTCCTTAGACTCTTACGACATGCACGGAAGGAGGTGCAGCATTCAAGGTATTTTAGAGAAGCCCCGCATCAGTATGCCTGCGTTCCTTAGACTCTTACGACATGCACGGAAGGAGGTGCAGCATTCAAGGTATTTTAGAGAAGTCCCGCATCAGTAGGTGCGGGATTTAGGTATAGATACCACCGATTACTTAATAGTTACGCTCTTAACATCTACATTATCACGGGATTTAAATTATGACGATTACTTTATTGTTATGTTATGTTATTTTATTACACAGATTACTTATGTAATAGTTATGTACTTACGTTTAACATCTGTTCATGAAATAAAGCGGCTATGACGGACGGACGGACAGACAGACATGACAAATCTACTAGGTGTAACAAATGGGGTATGTTATCTATAACTACTCATGGAATTTCGCTTAACACACCCCTTCTGTTACACCCAGTGTTCCGTTTTTGACCATTAGCTACAGAACCCCTAAAAGATAGGTAGTGTTAACGCCATCTAGTTTGCTGCAAGAAGAAATGGCGACGGTATCGCCATCTCGCGTTCTATTTAATAATGTATCGAGTCATTCATTGATCATTCAAAATCTGCACTGTAACGATTCACTTGAGAATAAATCGAATGTTTTAATAATTTAAAAATAATACTCTTCATTTTGACCTGGAGTTGGATTCGACCTTATTATAGGCAGGAAAACGCAAGAGGAGGAAAAAGCTGACCAAGCAATTGATAATCCCTAACATTTGGACCTTTGGACCTTTGCGTGAGTATTCCTTATTTCTATAAACCGCCAATATGAGTGTTAGTGATGATGAATTTAAAACTGCTATGGACAGTGATGATAAACGTTTAAAAGTGCCTAGACTTCAACAAAAACGCGACTCAAGTGGTGATCGCATAACCGACCTCAAAAAGCAAAGGGGTGCGGTTAAGTTACGGTTAACTTTATTTGAAAAATATGTAACTAAAATTGCGGATCGTAGCTTAAACAATAATGAAAAGGCAGAATTACAATTACGTATGACAAATTTTGAGAGCTTATTATATTCATTTAACAATATTCAGTCCGAGATTGAGTCTAAAGTTGATGAAAATGATTTAATTAGTCACCTAGAATATCGCGAACAATTTGAAGAACATTATTTTAACATTATGGCTTCTGCAAAATGTAGGTTGGTAAGCGAGACTTGCGAAAATAACTCGGAGGGTACCGCGCGTTTCTCTAATTCAATCAAGTTACCTGAGATTAAGCTACCATCCTTTAATGGCTCCTACGATCAGTGGTTAGAATTCAAAGATTCATACGTCACCATGATACATAAACGCGTTGACTTGGATCCTATTCAAAAATTTCATTACCTAAGATCAGCTTTAAGTAGTACTGCTTTACAGGTTATAAGTGCCTTAGAGTTTACCGCGGCCAACTACACCCACGCATGGGACTTATTAGTCTCACGGTTTCATAATAATCGCCTTCTGATCAATAATCACGTGAAATCACTATTTACCCTACAATCTATTCAACAGGAATCTCCTGCGCAGATAAGGAAGTTGATAGACTCAGTTAATCGTAATTTACGCGCTTTAAAAACAATAGGTGAACCCACAGACTCCTGGGACACATTAATCATTTATTTAGTTGTTACCAAGTTAGATTCTACCACAGAAAGAGAGTGGGAAAATCATAAAGGTTCTATCACTTCCGATCTGCACAGTGATTTATCATTAAAACTGGATCATTTGCTTTTGTTTTTAAAAAACCGAGCCGACATGCTAGAAATGATAACTTTAGGTCATAATCACAATAAAAACACTCAGTCCAGTCGGTCTCAACACGAAAGCAAATCATCCACTAATGAGTCGAAGAAAGGCCTGTTTAAATCACAACACGTTCATAGCTATGTATCTACGCGAAATAAGCAAACTGTTAAACCTATTCGTTGTTGTGCAATGTGTGAAGATAACCACGCACTTTACACTTGTATTCGTTTCTTGAATTTACCTGTACGAGATAGGATTAAATTCGTCGAGAGAAATAACCTATGTACTAATTGTTTACGTTCAGGGCATTCTATTTCGGCATGTACTTTCGGTCCTTGCAAGCAATGCAAACAAAATCATAACGGCTTATTACATTTAGATACTAATGACATAGCTCCGTCTGCCGCGCGGTCCTGCAGTGCACTGGCGGCTGACAAAGATGTGCGGACAATATCCGCTGCACTTCATAGTAAATGCGATCTTAATACCCAGAGTATTACATGCGATAATGGCATGCAAACTAGTATGAGAGGTTTGCAACCAGTTTTGTTATCCACTGCGGTTATAGAAATTGCTGACTCCGAAAACGAATACCATCAGGCGCGTGCGATCCTTGATAGTGGTAGCCAGCACTGTTTCATTACCGACACGTTATGTAAGCGATTAAAAATTCCTGTAATACAGTCCACTATACGAATCTCGGGAGTAGGACAATCAGTCACTAACTCGAGTAAACTATGCGATATAGATATGCGATCTAAGTTATGCGATTATAACACTCGTTTAAGGTGTTTAGTTCTGCCGTGTATTACGTCTATAATGCCTACAACGCGTTTAGATTTTAATTCGTTGAACATACCGCAGAACTTATCTCTCGCAGATCCCGCCTTTTACGAGCCGTCAAACATAGACGTTTTGATAGGAGCGGATAAGTTCTGGGAGCTGCTAGATGGAGAAAGAATACGATTACCATGCGGGCCATATTTACAAAGCTCTAAACTAGGCTGGTTAATATCAGGCCGCATTAGTGGTAGTGCAGTAAGTCATGAGGTACACTGTCACTTTGCCAATACGATTGATTTAGATATGCGAATGAAAAGATTTTGGGAGCTAGAAGAAATACCAAAATCGACTAATGTGCTTACGTCAGATGAGCGCAAATGCGAAGAAATATTTTGCACTACGACTACACGCGATGATAATGGTAGATTTTGTGTGCGATTACCGTTAAAGGAATCAGCTGAGTGTCTTGGAGACTCATATAAAATAGCTGAGACACGATTTAGAAGTTTAGAACGTAAATTAGAACGTTTACCGCAGATTAAAAAGATGTATAGCGATTTTATACACGAATATATTAATTTGAGGCAATGAGTCGTATCGAGTGTTACGGATCACCACACTTTGTGTTTCCTCATCATGGTGTTTTTCGAGAAAGCTCGACTACATCGCCTTTAAGAGTGGTTTTTGATGGTAGTGCAAAAACTACTTCTGGCGTGTCTTTGAACGACCTTCAATATACGGGTCCTATATTACAAAATGATATTTTTTCCATCCTACTACGATTTAGGCAATATAAATATACGGCATGTGCTGACGTGGCAAAAATGTTTCGCCAAATATTGGTACAGTCAGACCAGCGAAAGTTGCAACTGATCCTCTGGCGCGATCATCCCTCGCTGCCACTAGACACGTATCAACTTAATACCGTGACGTACGGCACTTCTTCGGCGCCTTATCTCAGCATGCGTTGCCTGAAGGAACTCGCGAAATGTTGTGATGACTCCGCAGTTTCTAAAATTATAAACGAAGATTTTTATGTTGACGACCTCATTACCGGTTCAGACGATGCTCAAGGTCTGCTAGAAACGTGCGATAAAATATCACAGGTGCTACGTTCAGGTTGTTTCCCATTGCGAAAATGGACGTTTAATTTTAATGTCGAGTCGGACGTATCAAAGGAGCTATGCGTAGATGAACATCAGCAGAATAAAACTCTTGGTTTAGGTTGGCTTAATAAAAGTGACGACTTGCACTTTACAACGCGAATAGAAAACATACCTAGCCTGTCAAAGCGTGTGATGCTATCTATCATATCTCAGATATACGACCCACTCGGCCTGCTAGCACCAGCTGTTATTATAGCGAAAATTATTTTACAAAAATTGTGGCTTTGTAAAATAGGTTGGGACGATCCCGTACCTGATGACGTAGTTAGTACTTGGAGCACATTTATTAACACGCTTGATGGTTTGCAAAACCTAAGAGTACCGCGTTACGTCAGAAGTGAACATACGCAACAAACGGAACTACATATATTTACCGACGCATCTCAACTTGCCTATGGTTCCAGCGCTTATGTACGTACATACGATAGTGACTCCTTAGTATCGATCAAGTTACTTTGTGCTAAAAGTAAGGTGGCCCCACTGAAAGCAGTTAGTGTTCCGAGATTAGAGCTTCTAGGTGCGTTGACAGGTGCGAGATTATATAGTAAAATTGTGCAGTCCCTAAGATTAAAATTTAATAATGTTTATTTTTGGACAGACTCCACGATTGTTATTGGTTGGTTACGTATGTCCCCACACCTACTGAAACAATTCGTGCAGAAAAGAGTGACTGAAATTAACAAATTAACTGGTGACTCTGTCTGGCTGCACGTCGATGGTAAAGATAACCCTGCCGATTTACTGTCTAGGGGTCTCGATTTTAACGCGCTTAGTCGATGCGAACGTTGGTGGCACGGCCCGGCGTTTTTAGAACAAAAGGATTTTCAACATAAGCGATTTGTACCTACTTCTAAAACAGTTGAAATACCAGAGCTCAAACCACAGGCGATCGCATTGACAAGCCTAAATATAAATAATAATTTATTTAACTTCGATAACTATTCGAGTTTAAATAAACTTAAAAGAATCGTGGCATATCTGTTTAGATTTATATAATCAATGCCCGAGCGCAACGTCAACAGCTGACGAAGCTAACCGGTCCCTTATCAGTGGACGAGCTGCGCGCTTCGGAGCGTACCTTATGCATTGTAGCTCAAAAACAGATGTTTCCACTAGAATATTATAACTTAACGAATAAATTACCTATTCCTGTTAAGCGTAATAGTAAAATATCCGGTCTTAATATATTTTTAGACGAAAATAAAATTATTCGAGTCGGTGGTAGATTGTCAAATGCGAATGACATAGTTTTTGACAAAAAGCACCCCGTGTTGTTGTGTAGTAAACATCGATTCACGTTATTATTGTTCAGAGACGAACATATGCGATTACTGCACGCTGGTCCGCAGCTACTGTTAGGTACCGTGCGTGAGCGTTGGTGGCCTATAGGTGGCCGGAATTTAGCCAGAAAAGTCGTGCGTCAGTGCGTTACCTGTACTCGTATGAAAGGGTGTACTTTGACCCCTATGATGGGTAACTTACCTGCTGAACGACTGCATCCGGGTTATCCATTTATGTATTGTGGTGTCGATTATGCGGGACCTATATCAATTTTAAACCGTAAAGGTCGTGGCGGTAGCTTGACTAAAGGTTACATTTGTTTATTTATTTGTTTCGTGACACGCGCTGTACACTTAGAGTTAGTTAGCAGTTTAGGTACCAAAGACTACATTTTAGCATTAAAACGATTTATTTCTCGCCGTGGAAAGCCAGTAGAAATTAATTCTGATAATGGACGAACATTCATAGGCGCAGAAAAAGAAATTGGTACGTTTATAAAGAATAATTCGCAAAATATAGTTAACTTTTCATCTAATGAAAATATCAAATTTAAATTCATCACTCCTTATAGTCCTCATACAGGTGGTTTGTGGGAATCTGGAATAAAATCGTGTAAGCATCACTTACGTAGGATCGTTGGGAATGCTCGATTGACCTTCGAGGAATTCACAACCACTCTAACTTTAATTGAAGCTGTCCTCAACAGCCGACCTATGTACCCTCTTTCCACAGATCCCGATGACCTATCCCCACTTACTCCTGCTCACTTCCTCATTGGAAGGCCTCTGACCGCGTCAGTATGTGAGGACTTGACAGAAGCTGCTCCTCATCGCCTGCTTCGCTATGACAGGATAGAACAGATGCGCCAGCATTTCTGGAAGCGATGGTCACTGGAATACGTTTCAGAGATGCAGACCCGTACTAAGTGGAAGGCTAACTCTCAGGATCTTCAAGAAAATATGCTTGTTTTGATAAAGGACGACCACCTGCATCCTCTCCAATGGCGACTAGGAAGGATTATACGAACTCACCCTGGCAAGGATGGCATATCTCGGTCTGCAGACATCCGGACAGCATCTGGGGTAATACAAAGATCGTTTTCGAAGATCTGCCCCCTACCTGTACCTACATTCTACGGAAGATTCTACAGTAATCTAAGACGACAACAACGAGGAAATATGTTGGAAATGGATTTTCCAAGGCCGGCGGCATGTTAACGCCATCTAGTTTGCTGCAAGAAGAAATGGCGACGGTATCGCCATCTCGCGTTCTATTTAATAATGTATCGAGTCATTCATTGATCATTCAAAATCTGCACTGTAACGATTCACTTGAGAATAAATCGAATGTTTTAATAATTTAAAAATAATACTCTTCATTTTGACCTGGAGTTGGATTCGACCTTATTATAGGCAGGAAAACGCAAGAGGAGGAAAAAGCTGACCAAGCAATTGATAATCCCGAACAGATAGGTAGATAGTAGATAGCCGTTGCGGGGGTAAAGGGCCGTGGAAGGGTTCATTCATACTACAAAGCATAGGCTAAATTAGATACCGCTTCTCATTGTGTAAGTATGTAGACGTTTTTCGTAATCCCCGATACGAGTAAAACCCTAGAATCTTCAAATTCTACGGCAAAGCCTGTAAGCTAGATATTCTTGTTTAATGTTTTTAATTTATTTTTTTTACTTATTACTAATATAAACTTTTGAAAAAACCTGCAACAGACATGGCAGCATAAATGTAGTAACTCCTTGGCCTTTTTTTTAGTGTCATCCTTATGTCAATATCACCGCCGGTCACCGGTCACCCGGTCACCGCTTTGAGAACAAGCTATTTATACTCCAAATTTCCAGCTACACGCACTAAGTTTCTTTCATGGAAAATTTCTCCATAAATCCATTTTAGATTTAGATTATTAATAAACAACTAACTCTTAATAAATCGTGGCCACAGATACCTATCTACCACAAATACCATGTTTCTACAGGGTTATGGAAAACACTTGTAATACCTACTGTAGAACATAAACCTAGAAAGGTAAAAATACTTGCGTAAAGTTTTACACGCTTAACGAATGTTGAAAAACATTAATTAATCCTCAAGTTAAGTTCTAACGTTAACATGTATAATAATAAATACCTAGATGTGCAGTTAATAATAAATAATATAAATATTTTTAAGAAATGAAATTTTTTTCAACCCAAGCTGGACTCGAACCCACGCATTCCGTGCTTTGCTCTAACCAACTGAGCTACCGGGTCAATTAACTCGAATGACGAATTTGACCATCTCTTATAAACTTTTATTCTTACATTAGGTACGTTTTTAGCAACGTTATTTTTTCATCCCGATAGCTATACACTAGTCAAATCTCGGTAAACAAAGCTGAATCCCTCAACACAATGTTTAGTGATGAAACGATCAACAAAAATACATATAATAAAAATGTAACGGATCGCTGTCTGTACATGGAAGATATATAAGAAAAAATATTATAGAATACCTTTATCAACGCAATAGTACAAAAAAAAAGATTTTTTGAATTTTTGTCTGTGCGTTTGTGCACGCTAATTTCAAAAACGGCTGAACCGATTTCGATGCAGTTTTCAGGAATATATTGTGACAGGTCCCACATAACATATAGGCTACTTTTTATCCCGGGAAAATATTTTTATCCCGGATAATTTCGATATTTAGTTTTTTTTCTGTAGTCCACGCGGACGGAGTCGCGGGCGTCCACTAGTTAATTAATAATATCTTAAAGAGAGACGTTGAAATTATTTTAAACGTTGGCCAAACCGTTCCGTTGATGGGCAAAAACGTTGTCACTTAGCGCGATTGCCCTCCATGCATAAAAAGGAACGAAAAAATACCACACCTTAAAATCCTGGTAGTGTGCCCCTTCGACTATTGTCCGTTTCATGGAGTTCAATCACATGGTATAACAGAAAATGCGGTCATACACGTACCTAGTATCGTCCATTTTATAGAATAGTTCCTTTACCTACCTGATTTCGGAACTAACATTTTTTGTATGCAGTGAATCAGAAAATGTGATAATACACATAGCAAATAGCGCCATCATCCTTCGGAACTATACGGTGAAACGCACTCTATATAGTAAGGATTTTTTAAACATTGTAGCTGGAAATTCCGGACTTTAATCTGTAGTGGAAATCAGTACCTAAGAGGAATGGATATAGATCGCTACATTCGTTCGATCGTCATTTTATTATTCATTTTCATTCATTCATTCATTCATCCTGTCAGCGAAAGCCGGGCCGGGGAAATCACGGCATTTACTTGACCGCACCATATTGTATTAATTTCGATTGCTATTCTACAATATTCTACATTATCTGCCTGCATTCTTTGGTTTGAATTTGGAAATTTGACGATCAACTTCACCTCTGATCACTTAAAATACATTATGCCTCCAAAACCATGCTATTGGACGCGCGAGCTCGAACTTGGTCTTGTGGAGTTTGTCAAGCAACGGGAGTTCATTTGGAAGTCTTCGGGAAACACTAATCATCACATCCAGCAGAAATACAAAGCTTATGCAGAGTTTGCTGCGTCACTTGGTCGCGGATTCACAGGTAAATTTACCTCTTATATATCTATTTCTCTCACCTTGCTATAAAAAAAGTAACCAGATACAGTATTTTAATAGCTTTTCAGTATATTTCACTCTGTGGATTGGCCTAGTCATAGGCTCGGTATTAATTATTGCCTTAACACAATTTCTTTAGCATCCCTTTTGCACTACCCTACCATGTTCTAATTTCATATTATGTTATATGTTATTCTCATATTCATCCCTATCAAATGGATTACATACCTTTATAGACTTGTATTTTATCTTTTGGTATGAACTTGGATTGGATAACACTTATAGAGCAAGACTAAGACTTACTGTAAGATGGACTGTGTTAAAGGAAATGCATAATATGAGCAACAAGATGACAGATATTAGGCTTGAATAGAAATAGAGTTAATATTGTGCTTACTCCAAGTCAATGTGAAGTGAAGAAGATGATTTTATCTTTTCACACCATATCTCCCTTCTGTAACCTCTAACTTCTAATATTTCAGCACGCTCAGTCCGGGACAGATGGGTCAACATCAGAAGCACATTCAAGCAGAACTTACGGAAAGTTGAAAGGTCAAGAGACATGGCCAAGTCTCCATCAGAGGTCTACATACCCTGCTGGCCGCTGTGGAAACCTTTACAGTTCCTGAACAGCATTAAAAGTGAGGGCTCTGAGAGTAATGATGTAAGTTTGTCTATTGTTATACTAGTTATGCATACCTTCCCTTTGGTAAAGGTACAGTTTTTCTTATTCACCTATAAAGTCATCCATGCTATTCTTTATAGTGTGCAAAGAAACCCTTTATTTTAATATTGTATTTTCTTTACATAGTGCTAGATGTGTATATGTCTGATGATATGCATTGGTATGATGAATTTGGTGAGAGCGAGATGTCTCACTTTTAAACATCAAATTCACAGAGCTGTTAATAACTAGATAAACTAAGTGGATGTACTTTGCATGTAAAAAATTTACTTAAGAATTAGAATCGTTTTCGAGCCTGAACTGAAGGAATTAGGGCTGATAGAAGTGGTTTGCAATCCTTTTTTACACACCGGGTAGAAACACTTGCCTTGTCTAGTTATTACTTAGCTCTGTGGATTTGACGTTTAAAGTGAGACATCTAGCTCTCACCAAATTCATCATACTGGGGATGCTTTTAAATTGCATGTGGTCGATTAATATTCATATTTAATAAATTATTTTCAAAAAGATCATCCCTAAATCACTCCAATATGTCTGATAAGTATATATATTGTATGACAAGTCCATAAGAATTTCTTTTTTTTTCAATTCCAGACAAATGAAGCAGAGTTCATACAGCCAAACAACATGGCTGTAAAAGTAGAGCCACAATATGAATCTGAAGACATGGAACTGGACCTAAGACAGCGAAGTAGACGCACAGACAGGCCCAGAAAACACAAGCTTGTTTACACAAAGTCCAGGAGCAAATGCAAAAGGGTCCTTGATGATCTGCTAAAAGCCATGAAGCCGGTCACTGGAGCTTCAAATGATAGTGTTCATACATACTGGTTTTTTGGAAAACATGTAACCGAGAGGTTGAATTCTATGAGAAACATTGATGCTAAAAGTGCAAGTCGTGATATTATGATGCTACTCAGTGAATATACTTAGGAATTGGTAATAGTCTAATGGCTAAGACATGGCAGTGTCACTGGATTTATTTCATGTATGGGTTATAATGTTGGAAAACAATTACCTAGCTCTGGCCTTAAAAAGCACATAAATCTTGGTCCTGTGTAGGGTTGCCAACTCTCGAAGAAGAAATTTATCAGGCGGGGAGGGGGCATTGAAAGAAAATCATTAAGAAATTATTTTTAAATTTATTTTTATTTTGTCTTCTAGGTGCATCTAATATTTGTTGGTTTTTCACAACAAAATTATAAAAGTTTTTGCATACAAAATCCAAGTTTATTAATACTTGTAACTCTGCTTTTACTAAAGAAATACTCATTCGGTTTCTTTCTTTGCTCCATCATGCTGAATACGCGCTCGCATGAAGCATTAGAGACAGGAATGGAAAGAACAAATGTGACCATTTTTTTCAATTCAGGACAGGGATTTCTATCTTTCGGTTTTGTAAAGAAGTCAACCCAGCGTAAATCCACTCTATTCTCTTCAACAAAATGTGGTTGCATCTCATGCAAAAGTCCAACCTCATCGTACAATTAGTCACTATCCAATTCAATATTTAATGATTCCTGGAGCCTAGTAATGCCAGTCCATGTGATTGGTTCTTTTAAAGATAAAATTTTCATTGCTTGGTATTCCAAGTCTTCAAAGTTATACCATTTTTGTAAATGTCAAACGGCGTAAAAAAAGTTATTGAACTCAGTTTTGAAATTTGTTTTTTGCGGTTCATCAAACCATATTTGATCTTTTATTGCTTCACTGTTTTCGTAAAAATCTAACAAACCGGTTTGAATGCCATTCTCAAATGAAAAATATTAAATCAATAATGGATACATTTTCAAATTACCTTTATTTGACGAATCACTAGCTACAGGAAAATATTGACTTTTTTTTAAATTACTATGTAGGTGTTCTTGACTAGCCGGTCCTAAAATATTTTCGGCAATACTGCTCGCTTTTGTTCTTCCGCATGATACTTATTTCACAGTCGTTGAATTAGAAAACGTGACAGCGTTTAATTTGTGTCCGCAGTCTTGACTATTGTAACTGTGATGATGTTTAATACCATGAAAAGTTAAAGTAACTTCAGCAGCGGTAAATTTAATTACCGCTGCTGTAGATGCTAAGTGATTATGATATATCTCGAAGTTCAGTGTGCCTTTTGGCATAGGCCTCGTCTAACAATTTCCATTGGTGCCTGTTGTGCGCTACCCATCTCCTATGATATCCAGCTGTGAGTCTTAGATCGTCTTCCCATCTTGTTTGTTGGCGTCCTCTTCTTCTCTTGCCATCTCTAGGATTGTATAGGATTATGACATTACACCTTTGTACATACCTATACAAAATATATCCCCTCCATAAATGTCTAATCCAACCACAGATTTCATTTAACTATTCTGCTGAAATTGGCCTCTGTGACTGACCATATGGTCTGTACATAGTTCATCCACATATGTTTCTCTTCATTGTGTTTTATGATAGGGCAGTGATGGCTGGCCAGAAAGCTGGTTGGTTGACGACGGAGTAAATACTTCCCGTCACTGACCAACCAGTGGTTCCACCCAGCATTATCCTACTGCCCTACCAATATGTTGTTTAAGTCTTTCTGGCGTATGGATATTCCCCTATGTACCTGTTTTGGCAAGTGAATTAACAAGTTCAGCGAACCCTTTAGTAGGGCAGGTGACCCGGTTTTGGCCATTTTAAGAATTTTGTATACTTTGAGGCTATATCATTTTACAGTTTTTGTTATCACGGACATATTTCTTGTAAAAAGTGATTAAATATATATAAATCTAGCCTAACGATACATTTTTTTCATAATGATTCAATGGAAAAATAATCCTGTAGAAAAAAAAATAAACTGGGAATTTGTGCCATTTTTGCCAGATTTACCCCATTTCTGGCCACAGTCATGTGCCAGTTCTGGCCATCAAAATTCATCAAAAATAAAAAGCAGATAATTCAAAGTAATAAAAAGTTTATTCGAAAATCGCATATTTTACGACCAACAGTCTTTATTTAGAGAAAAATAGCTAACATAATATTGACAACAAATATGAAATATAATATCTCAGCTTGAATTAAAATTACAATTAAGAAGATCAACATTAACCTATACGAGGTAGATATCTATAATATTATAATGACCAGTCTTGATAAGTTTTCTTATAATTATCACTAGGTATGATGCACAGTCTTTGTTTAAAATTAAATAACAATTTTGGCAACCTATCTTTGCAAGAAACAATTGTACCTACTTCTTATTAATTAGGTACACTTATGATAACACTTTTAGTTGTATTTGCTTCTTAAATTTAAATTTTTGCTTAGATTAATATCAATATAGTTCTAAATCACAAAAAATATATATAATACTTTATCATATTGTAGGTAGGTATGCAGTCTTTAATTTAAGTACTTATATTTTAAGATTTTATAAATATGTGTTGGGCAAAAACTTTTCCATCTCAGTAACTTTAAAGAAGCCTCTGTTATTAACTTTAATAGGTGACTTTATAATTTCTACAATCTCGTTAATTCCATACCAAATTTTATCAGTTTTTTCTGGCCATCGGAATGTATTATTTGTAGATAATACCATTGTGCTAATTTCATAACATCCTTTATCTTTGTTCTCAACTCTTCCAGGAAAATATTCACCTTCATACTTAATAATGACGTTTGATCCTACTTTTAAGTTTTCATCGCACATTTTATTGTTTCCTAACTTTGCTAACTGATTTAAAGGAAACTCTGATTCGGAACTTGTGTCATCAGTCTCAGAACGTTTTCTTTTTCGTTTTAAATCTTTTTTTGGCATTTTGTTTTCTTCTATCACTTTTTCAGAATTTGAATCGCTACCATCACCATCATCACTACTTTCTTCAGAAGATGCGATTATTCTACACACTTTCTTCTTCATCTTTTTATTTCCTGGTTTATTTTTTTTCTTAGATAGTTTTTCTGTTTTTTCTTTTTCAGCTGCCTTCATAATATCCCGCCATTTATTCGACGTGTTTTCTAGTATTTTTTGGTATTACTTTTCCTGTGTACAAAACACAATCTTTCACTAAATCTCTAACTGTTTGAAGGGCAATTATTGCAGGGGGTTTAGCTGTAAGGCAGGTATTGCAGGGGTTGTCTTTGTTTTGTGAGTCTAGAACATCTGTATCAGAATAGCTAGAAGATGGACCTGGTGCTTCTGCTGTGATATCCTTTTGATTACAGATTTTTAAATACTTTGAAGATGTGGTTTTAATTAGTGTGTTTTTCACTTGATCAGAATGTAAAGAGTCTTGAGCATCTGTAACAGACTTGCCCGAAGATAGACCTGGCTCTTCTGATGGTTCTTTTTCCGCAGCCGAAGTTTTGTGAGAGTTGTTTATATTTTCCGAGTCTTGAATGTCGATAGCAGGATAGACGGAAGATGGACCTGGCCCTTCTGATGGCTCTTTTGCTGCAAGAGAAGTACTGGAGGAGCTATCTTCGTTTTCAATGTCAGTTAAGTCATCAATGTACTCTTGGTTCCTTGATATATTATCATCCCTGATAAGCGATGGTGAAGGAGTTTCTCTGACGGCATTTTCAATATCATGAGATGCCAAGGTGGGCTGTGACATTGTAGCAGTAGTATCATTTTTGAAAGCTAGCCATATATCATATAACATTGATGCCTCCTTATTGCCTTCCCAGTCTTTACCAGAATTAAATGTTGTATAAAAGTCTTTCAGTATATGTGGGACGATTTTACTTTCCAGGTATGAAATGTAGCTGGATTCAGAAATAGCAACTTCGTGTCGGTTTTCAAAAGTTTTTGGATCTCTATCTTTTATAATTCTCTTGTAATTAACAAAGTCAGCACCAAATGGAAATAAACCACATGTCTGAAATCCTGCTTGCACATTTTTTGCAAACTTATCTCTGTTATCAAGGAGTAAACTTTGCAGAGCAGATGGCAAAGTAAATTTTGTGATTTCTTGTCCATCGTTTTCAATGCGCCACTTTTTGACCATCAGACGCCAATTCTGTTTCAATGGGTAAAATACAGCAACGTCCAAAGGTTGCAACATATGCGTTGTATTTGGGACAAGAGCAATAACTATAATGCCATTTTCCCTACACAATTCGCTAAGATGCATAGTCAGATGGGACTTGTGGCCGTCAAGAAACAAAATTATTGGTAATTCAATTTCTTTTTCTTTCAGGTAAGGAATGAAGACGTTTGCTACATATTCATAGAAAGATTCGCCCGTCATCCATCCTTTATCGGTTTTACCAACTCCCCATCCATTTGGTGCATTGTCAAGAACTTCAGAACTCATTCTTTTGTATTTATAAATAGTTAAAGGAGGTGCATATTCACCAGCGGCATTGACAGTAAATAGGGTAGTTATATTTTCTTTATCGCTGTTTTTTGATGTATCGTAAACATGTTGTCCCTTTTCAGCTAACACAAGAGATCCTTTTGGAGCTAGAAAAAAAGATGTTTCATCACAATTCCACACTCTCGCAGGGTTTTCTAGAATCTTTAAATTTTCATCACCGAGCAATGAAGAAATCTCTTGGAATCCAGTTCCGAATTTTTTCTTCAGTTATTAAGGCACGAGCTTTATTAATATACTCGGCATGTTTTTGGCTCAAATCAGGATGTCTCGCCATAAATCCATCGAACCAGGATCTTGAAGGTCTATCATTTATAAAAGGTGTAGCAATTTGGCCCTTCACAACAATTTTCTTAACAGAATCCAGTAATCCTTCCTTGTTGATAGGAAATCCAGCGCGAGTGCAATCTTTGATCCATATGACAAGTTCGTTTTCTATTTGTCTTCCAAGAACTGACTGGGGCCCTACATGTCCAGAAGTTTCAGGCGCTTTTCCAGAAATTTTGTGACGCAAAGTCGTTCGAGGTACGTTAAAATCTCTACTAGCAGTGGCAACGGGCATCCCATTCTTTATTGCGTTCAACGCTAATGTTATTTTATGCGGTGAGTACTGGAACAATTTTCTTTTCACGACACCGATTTTTTTAGTATTTGGTTTCGATGTAGGCATTATAATCGTAACTCTGAAAATGAATAGATTACTTATATCAAAATAGCTAAGTAATTAAGTTGAAAAATCACGATAAAAACTAAATGGCCAAAAGTGGGGATCTACGTGCACCACCTTTGGCCAGTCATGTGGCCAAAGATGGGAAAATTCATTCATTTTGCTCCATTAGTGGCCACCTCTCATAACCTCACTTAATAAACAAATAGCGATAAAATATCATTAGTACCACTTAGACAGTGTATTCTCTATGAAGGATTAACATAAACATTAAAATAAATAAGAAGGATTTAAAAAATAATTATTGATTACTCACCCGCTCGCCTTAGCCTTTTTGCTTAGACTTAAAACAATTGACGCTCGTCAAAAACTAATGACTTGTTGGATTGAAGTGAAGTTTGACACATCAAAGCTGTTAACGCTATCAGTGTTAGATATTTTTATTCCCGTAAACCATAGAGTAATATATTTGTCTTTGCCTTAGTTATATCGATTTGAAGTTCTAAATGGCCACAAAGGGGTCGGTGGCCACAACCGGGTCACTTGCCCTAGTAGATATCTCTGTGACCGCCTGGTAAAAGACCTCGATCGCCTCTATTTTCAGCTTTTTGGGCTTCTTTCCCGACGCAGAGGGGGGGGGGGGGCGGCAAGGGGTCGTTGGTATAAAGGGGGATACTCCCTCGCATCTTTGTCTCAGATTTGTGTTCTTCCGAATATTCCTACAGGGTGTGCGGGAAATGTGAGAGGGAGAGTCTGGTTTCGATGGCACCGTCTCCGATCCTGGTTGCACCATAGCGGCGTATATATTGCAGGGTTGGCATGAATCATTTTTATTTATTATTTAATAGAAATTAATGATTAATCAAAAATGTTTAATTTCATTTTCTTTTACAGAAATCAACATTAAAAAATCCAAAAACCCGACTGCTTAAAAAAGGACCAAATAATATACATAATAAAAAAAAACTGAAAAGAAAAAAACAAGCACTTAGATGTCCGGTGGTCTAGAATTCTATAATATTATTATGGAATGAATACTATTGAAGAACATAAAATATTTTCTAATGATCGTAACAACAACTGAACAGCTTGTTTTTTCTTTTCAGTTTTTTTATTATGTACATTATTTGGTTCTTTTTTAAGCAGTCGGGTTGTTGGATTTTAAATAACGTTTTTTTATTTTATACTTTTTTGTTATGAGTACTAGAGCTACTTATATGTGGGAATGGTTGTTACGCAACTTTCAATCGATATAGATCCTAAACGGTTAGTCGATTCGAAAAATGTTGAGAGAAACCTAAAAATAATTTTTAAATACCTATTCAACGATACCCCACTCGATATAGTTTGTCGACTTAAATTTTTTTCATTTTCACAAAATGGCGTGCCGTAGTCGCCATATTGGATTTTCACTAACGTCATGTCTTTAGTGACAATCGAGACCAATTGGAGATAATATGGACATATCTATCGCCCACGCCAAAACTGGTCTGCGTAAAATATTCGGCCCGCAGACCAGTTTTGGGCGAATCTAACCATGCTCGTTTTAAAAGTTGACAATTGGCACAAACTTTTAAAGGTGAACATGGTTAGATTCGCTCGATACATTAAAAACTAGAGGTAGTCTATGCAATGTCCTCTGCTTATTCCTTGATCCACTAATTAGTTTAGTTTTTTCTACTTATGAACCCGTATTTTCTATAGAGCTAGAAAAAATAGTACGATTCCTTCTGCAGCATATATAATGTTGCTATATTTGGTTTTGCTGAAATATTTTTATCTCATCCGAGTCATCATTCATATAAAGTGATCTATTAACTGCCTGTCTTCTTTTACGAGTTGGTTTTTTAGCTTCAGTCTCTCTTAAGAAGTTAATAAATCGTAATGCTTTAGCTTCATTTAAATTAAGCTTATTAATGTTGAAGTCTCCTAGCAGAATAATGTAGTTAAAATTAGAAAATGAGACTATCGACTCAGTCAGTGCATCTATAAACCCGTCAGTGTTTATACACTGAGGCCGATATGCGGTTCCGATAAGAATTTTTACAGAATTCACATTAATAGAGATCCACATTTCGGCTGTCCCAAAATAAAACACTGAATATGCCATTTTTGTGAAAATACTGTTTATCCCAATTTTGGATGTTCTGTGTTAATATCTTCCGTTTATGGCGTATTCTGTGTTTTTGGACCTTGGTATCTTTGCCATTTTAACCATTTTCAAAAAACGGATTTTTGATTTAGGTACGGTTGCACACAGAACATCCAAAATTGGGATAAACAGTATTTTCACAAAAATGGCATATTCAGTGTTTTATTTTGGGACAGCCGATTTGCTCAACGTCCAGCGCGGAGGCCGGATGCTGACAGGTGCGCGCCACAATACCACGCCTCACATAAAAACCGACACCGCCGCCACGCGAGCGCTGCATACGCGGTCGGGGCACATGTCGAAGTCGATACCCAGGCACAGTCGGGGCGGACCTGTCCTGGGTCTCATGTCTTAGCCACGTCTCGTTTATTGCTATTACAGTGTAAACTCTTTATAACGAAACTCAAGGGACTGAGCATTTTTTGTCGTTATAGAGAGTTATCGTTATATGGAGTGAACAAAAAAAAAACAAATTAACAAGAATTTTTAATTGTATGTATGTCTTAGATAATAAATGCTTATACATATAAATTATTGTTTACACATATAGTCTGATAATTTCGTCTGACGTTTTTTGCTATGCCAGTACTTGTTTTGTATTATTTTATGTATTCTATTCATATCTAGATATGTGGTGGAATCGTCTTGATTAAACAACAAAAAATTATCTACCAACTTAGCGGCATCTAGGGCTTGTTGAATTTTTGTATAAAAGTTTATACAAACATTTGACACTAAATCAACAATTTGTTCATCTGTAAGTGTACCAGTTGTGGCTACATCCTCATCTATATTTTCGTACGATTGTAGATCTTCGTTAAAATTGTTTGGTATGTTGAACTGGCTTATCCATTCACTCAGTGGTAGATTGTCTTCACTGTTAAATTGGTTCGTTTCTTGGCTACTACATAATCCAGCATGTCGAAAAGAATGTTGGATAGAGGCCGCTGTTACCTCTTGCCAGGCTTTTGATATGAAGTTCACTGCTTGTAGCATGTTGATCGAGACCTTGCCGTCAGTTTCTATCATATCCATCAACATTTTCCGTCTATAGTGGCCCTTTAGGGATTTAATTACACTCTGATCCATTGGTTGTAAAATACTGGTTGTATTAGCTGGGAAAAATGCTAACTCTATGTTTCGAAGATTAGATATGATTGGGTGAGCAGGACAATTGTCTACTAGAAGCAAGATTTTCCGTGATTTTAATTCAGCATCCCATTCTCTCACTTCCTCTTCAAAAATCTGCGATATCATCCAAGCTGACTTGTTTGCTTTGTACGTAACTGGCAACTGTTTTATGTTCTTGAAACACCGAGGGTTTTTCGATTTGCCTATAACTAAAGGCTTTCTTTTTTCTGTGCCACTCATATTGGCAGCCACTAGAACTGTAATGCGCTCTTTAGACAGTTTTCCTCCAACACATTTTTCCCCTTTGAATTTTAAAGTTTTGTCGGGAGTCAACTTGAAAAAAAGGCCAGTTTCATCTGCATTAAAAATGTCTTCTGGTGAGTATTTCATCTTTAAATTAGGCCACACTGTACTAATCCAATTGTTAGTCACATTCATATCGACATCCCGCGCCTCTCCGTTCATTTTACCGTACGTAATTTGATGACGGTGCTTAAATTTTCCGAGCCAACCTTCAGGGATGACCAGACTGGCCGCAGTTGCAGCATCCTACTGGCGTGACAGCTTTGTCACGAGGGCAGTCCTTGCTGGGGTGGGAACCCTCAGCGCACCCCACGCACTGCGGCGCGGCATGGCAGAAGCGGCTACTGTGGCCGAACTTCTGGCAATTATGGCATTGCGCCGGAAGACTTTTCTTGTGTGGGACCTCCACACTGACACCTGACAAACCGCATACTGACGTGATGTCAAAGATGCGTTTGCCGGCATCGGACCTATCAAGGGTGACAAGTACCATGTCGTACTTGTGCTTAGTACGAACGTTTTGCATTCGGCGGACCGAATGCACTGGGAGTGAGGAGGAGGATTTAAGATCCTCCATGACCTCCCCCCCTAGTTCCGTTTTGGTGGCGCGGCTGTAACGAATGTTGACGTCCTTTAGACGAGCGCTAAGGGAAGTCCATTTAGACTTGTCCCTTAGGAAAATCGGAGGTGGTGTGGCGGCTTTAGGAGCCGCTACCGGGGGCGTTGGCGGGCGAGGCCGTACAGACGCGGGCCTCAGCGTCTTAGTCGGGGGCGAGGACGCCCCGCTGCCGACAAGGGAAGGAGAGGTACGACCTCGCTTCCGTTCGACAGTAGTCCACTCTTCCTCCATAGGGGAGGATGGGCGGGATGGAGAGGAGTCCTCAAAGGATATCTCCTCATCAGGGGACTCTGCCACCTCCATAGAGGCGGGAGAGCTCTGAGAACAGGGCATGGGTGAGGATAGCGGCGACAAGCCAAGTGCCGGCTGCTGTGCGTGGGCTGACTGCAAATGGCCTGAAGGGCCGGGGGGGGAGTTTTAGGTTTTAGAGTTGGTACTTGCACTACTTCACTAAGTGAGATGGACTAAGGGAGATGGACAAGTTTGACTTGTTATATTTTGATTTATACCAGTTTCACTAACATAACCCATTGATGCAGACGTAGGTATTGTTTCGTTCAAATCTTCAAAGTTAGTCTCATTATTGGAAAGTTGAAATATTTCCTGACATTCTATTGGTTTAGAAATATTTTCGTTGGCAGCATCACAGACACCTTGAGATTCATTTTGGTACTCGCTTTGGCTTGAATTATTGGTATTAGTTTGTATCTGTGGTTCAGGAGGAGAGACTGATTCAAAAATATCACCAAAACTTTCAAAAGTGTTTTTAAATTTGTTTTGATCCATTGGACAAATTCCAGCAGACTTAGTCATTCATTGCTTTGTCAGTACTTGTGGTTCTATTAAAAGCCTTTGTATAAAGGCCTACAACATCATATGCTGTAATTTTGGTGCCTGGATGGTTGACCATGAAGGACTCACATTCTCTGTTATATGCTGTTTTTAGGGGGCAATGGAAAGTTAAATCTAAAGGCTGCTATGATATGTGTGAGGGGGCAAAGTTAAAACATGAATAAATCTGGAATAAAGATATATTGCTGTAAGTTTTTATAAATAATGGGGTAATTACGGACGTCCGTATTTACCCCAGGCCACTTGTCCGCAATTGACCCAAACGAGCTAGAAAAGTAGAACAAAAAAAAATTAAGTTATTAAAATTTATCAAGCCAAACGGTTGTTCTATTTACTCGTCATTAACATTGCAAACGACAGAAAATATGACGTTTTTACTTACACTTATTTTTTATGAATAACACTCAAGATAGTGAATACCAAAAATTACATCAAAATCACAAAAAATTAGAAATTTAAATTTCCTTGAAACGTGCGCGCAGCCGTCTGCCAGTAATGTTTGGTCGACACTAAAGATGGCGGATAGTAACGCGTGGTCGAGGCGGCGGGACGCGGGCGGCAGGGATAGAGTAGATACATCGTAGTCCGTATTTGCCCCGCGTCCGCAATTCCCCCATCGTCCCCTACATACAAGTGATAAGAAATTATATATGGGTTATATATATATATATATATATATATATATATATATATATATATATATATATATATATATGGGTTATTTTTATAGTGAAGTAATAATTATTACTGATGAAATTCCAATATAAAAATAATATATATAAATATGGATTGGGTACAACGTATAAAGTACATATATATAAAGTATAGATGTATAGATAGTAGAGGTGGTATGTATAGGTATAATTACGAGATAATAGAACAATCAGATCTAGCGGACTAGAGGTATTAACTGTACCTAAAAAATCGAACCTATAGGCTACAATGACACATCGCACATTACATACACATGCTACAATAATAAGTAAAGAGCCCCCCATTTGGTAGGTACTACACAGTTTTAGAACTAATAAACAATTATACATGGATAGTCTAATTTTTTATTTATTTATTTATTTACGGAAGTAATACAGCCATTACAATATTAAATAACTTAAACGTGAGTATCTTGACGCCATTGATGATACTTCACATATAGAGCCTCGAATAATGACAATATAACCTGACATATTAATATTGCAATGCTGGTTCCAACCATATAAATAATTACTATTTCAACAAACTTATAGATAAAAAAGTAAAATACACCGGTCATGACCTCAGTTATCCCTGGTAAACATAAAATGAGATGCATATTTGTTTGAATATAACACAATAACACTGCTGTAAATGAAATTATATATAACTATGAGAAATTTGTTGCGATAGAAAGTAATTACACAATTCATGACTATCCACCATACCATTATAATAATGATCAGGAACACACAAAATCAAACATGATAACTTAAAAATATTATTTGTGGTGTACAATAGAAAACATTTCCATAACCTTGGATAAGGAGTAAATATAATAATATGAACATAAGCACCGCAGATAAACATGTACCAGCGTTCAATCACCACCACATATGAAATTCTTAGAAAAAACGCGTCCGACATCCTTGACTTTATGCAGCTGATAAATGGTAGATGACTCATTGTACCTAGCATAGATGCGACCGTCCTTGGTCCATACAAAACGCCAATACAATTTCATTTAAATTGATATGCCCAGCTCCTCCAAATATTCACACGGTTCGTTTTCGGGAACTGTGTGACCGTCGTAATTTTTTTCTATGACATTTTTATAATATGACAGTAAGTCATCCCCATGGTCTTTACACCAATCCTTCAAAATGCTTGGTCAGTAATTTTTCCACGTCTTCGAGTTTGAGCATACTGATTTCAACCCTGTTTGGCAGTATGTCTGCGATACCAAAATAGTTCATAGAGGTGACACGAGGTTTCATAATACTTTTTGCTACACCTGTATCAACTTTATAATTGACTTCACCCCTAATCACAAAGCGCTCAGGGTTATTTTTTACTCTCTTGAGATAGTATCTTTTGCAATCGGAAAATTTGAAATGATATTGACTTGGTAATCTCGTAGTGTTTTTGGCGTAAGTTTTCCAGTCCTTAACTGGACAATCGTAACCTAGTTTTATGACCTTTCCATATTCTGTATAAATGTCTAAATATTCTGTTGGTTGCACCATCACCTCTTTATTCTTAATTACTTTTTCAATGTGCCCAAACACCCTGTCAGCGGGCATAAATGAGTGTCCAGGAACTGGGAAAATTAATTCTACTGTTTTAACTGTTGGAGGAGTACACATCGTTAACCAATGGGCACACATCGAAATAAGAATGGAATTTTTATTTTGAGAACTACAGCCATCAGCCATTAACCTAACTTGTTTTATGTTAGTGTAAACTATAAACTCCTGATTTTTTTTATCAATTGGTAATATTTGTTTTGTGTTAATTATATTATCAATTGATATTACCAATTGATAAAAAATCAGATAGTTTACACTGTCCGGACTGTGATTCTATTTATATAGGTCAAACGGGTCGTAACTTCGAGATTAGATACCAAGAACATCTGGCAGCTTACAGGAACAATTTCCCTGAAAAATCACATTTTGCCAAACGCTTGTTAGTTTCAAATCATAAAATTCCAGATGACCACAGTTTTGTTAGTTTATATACGTGTGAAAAGGGCATTCGTCTATCTATTTTGGAACAGATTTAGAAGGCCAAATATTCTGGTGTAAACCTTTTAAATGAATAAGTTGAGCTTGCTTCGCCACTTTTAAATTCAATCGCAAGAGGTAGTGTTTGATAAATATTATAAATAAATAACATAAGTATATAATGGCTTGTCAATGTCACTAACAATTTTTGTTTTTATTGGCAATGGAATATGTTGTTGCATACATCATTGTTTTTCATTACTAATTTATCAAAATTTTGGTGAATTTTTGAATTTTTTTCATTAAAATTTTACTAATTCACCCAATACTATTTGGTTTGTGTGCACAAATAGTATATATTTATTTGAAATATAAATAATGGTGGGTAATATTTTTCGTGTGGCCTTGTCAGTAAAAATGTGTCTATCAAATGGAAATATTCCAGTTTTTCGGAATCCTGATTTAATATTTGAGGATGCCATGGCTCGATCGAAAGCTTGTCCTAATAATTCAGCAATATTGTAGATGGAGATTGTCTTTCCATGGTGACGCATCAACCAGGAATCCAATGCTGCGTTGTAATATGTTTGCAGAGGGCCAAATACTGACACATTAAGTGGCTGCAATCTGTGGCTTGAGTGTGGTATAGTTAGTAGAGTAACTCCGTTATCTTTTGCTATGTTTAACACTGCAGGTGCTATCATGATTGTCAACTATCAGTAAGGATGGGTTTTCTTTTGTGGAGGCTGTTACCTTTACAAAGTGTTTCATGACTTCAGGAAACAAGTCACTATTCATCCATCCGGTGGGTTAAGCTAGTACTAGGGTTCCTACTGGTGCACCATTAAGCATGAAAGACTTGAATTGCTTTCTGGGGAACACCATTGCTGAAGGTAGTGTTGATCCTGTTGCAGCTACTACACAACATGTTGTAACTAGTGTGCCTCTCTCAGCACTTGTTACTTTATTTAGCTGCTAGCTCCCTTAGCTGCAATGTTTTGTTTTTTTTTGGGATTGGAAAGTAGTGGGCCCAGTTTCATCTAGACAATATACTCTACTACCATCTGCAAAACTAGGATATCGCCGCATAACATCTTCCAAATTATTAAAGAATACCTTCACATTGTGACGATTGAATGATGTTGCCCGTGTTAAGCTGCAAGGTTCTGGTTTTCTTGATGTTAAATCAGTATGCCGTTTTCTAAACCCATATAGCCAGTCATTTCCAGCCATCTTCTTATCCTCCCAGTTTTTAGGAATATTCAAATTATAGTAAACCGCCATCTCATAAGCAAGCTTTCTGCACTCAATCGTATCTAGGCCATAGCAAATTCTGGAACAGTTAACTAAATATTCTTCCAACGCCTTTTCTTGATCGACACTGAATACCACTCTATTGGCATAATTTGGAGTGAGCTGCATGTGTCCTTCATCCTCCGAACATTTTTTCTTCTTTTGAACATATCTTTGCGATGTCATAAAATTAACATGCTTTTCATTTGCAGCTTTTCGAAGACTCGCACCACTTTCAACCATCAAAATCGCTTCCGCCATATCTTTTTCACTATGAAGACCGTAATCTGTCTTCCTCTTAGGATTCGCACCATTTTCTTGTAATACCTTGAAATTGTACAATAATGTTAATTGGGGCTGACTGTTACAATGTCATACAGTGACCCGTAACACAGTGTCCCGGGTAGGCAAACCAAATTAAAAAATTGGAATGAATATGTTACAACAAACTACTTAACGGTAATATGTAGCTAAATAAACATTAAATTAAGGAAAACTACCATCAATTACATTAATACAATACGTCCCGAAAGAAATTAAAAACTGTGAAACTATTTTTTCGTCGTTTATTCACATAAATACCTTTTTTGTTTGTTATTTTTCAAGCACGGTACAAACTGTGGCGATGACAACTGTTTAAAGATGGCTGCTTGCGAGTTTGACAAACGTGTGTATACCAACCTCATAAAACTAAAAGACAGGGACGGAGATATGTGCATTGTAACATTGTACCCCGTGTAACACTGTGCCCCATCTTACCCTACCCATCTTAGGTTAGAGCCACGTGTCTGATGCTTAGGGTGACGGGAATGGAGGTTGAGCTCACTTTATTTCTATAGTACCTAATCTTTCTTTGTGGTTAGCTATTCTCTAATTTTAGTACTAGATAGGTTGTTGTTTCCAAACTATAGGTAACCTAAATAGCAACTTCTCAAAGTAACTAAACTTATATAAAGCTTTATTTTCTTATTTCTAATATTCTAAAGCATATTTTCTTAATGGGGTAGTTTCCTATGGTTGAATCTTAATAACATTTTATTCTTATCAAAATAAATAATCAAAATCATACCTATCTGTAAAATTACAATTTGATTATGTGTCCAAATGAAAGATGCCTGAATTTTAGCAAAAGTAAAAATCTATCTCTACTCATCTATGAGTATAAACTCATTCCTATATATTTTATTTTTAGACCAGTTGTCATTCATATGTGGTAGTTTTATAAGTCCCATCGTTAGCATAACGCCATAAAGCTATGCATTTCTTCGTGGTTTGTCGGTTTCCACAACTTGGAACGAGATTTTTCTGAAATATTATGATTTTTACAGTGAGCTTCGGCATATTTATTTGTTTCAAGTTCCATCTTATTAATTATGTCATCGGTTAAAAACAACTTATAATATTGGTCTGCAGTTACAGTATCAGATGGTACTGCAAATTCAATATTACCAGAAAAATCTTCGAAAGTCAGGGGACTATCAGTTATATCTTCATTTTCAATCATGGTTAAAGGTAATGTAGATTGTAGACTTGATGAGTTTTCGTCATCGGTGTCTGAGGATAAAAGTTCAAATAGATCTTCAGATGAAATAGATGTTTCGAGAGAACTTTTAGGGGCATAATCATCATCGGTGCCACTACTATATGAAAATCGTACCGGACCAACAATATCTTCGGACCGTTGAATTATGTTATTATTATCATTTGATGTAGAGGTTTGTATGAATGATTCTTCACACTTAGATGGCAATTTAGGCAAATGAGGTTTATTTTGTTGTGGTGACGGTGTTAATATATTGAAAAACTGTTCTTCACAAAATGATGAATTGAGTCATACCATATTGGACGTAACGATATGAGTGAAATGAGTGACCTACATCTACTTGTCAAAGCAGAGGATGTACCTACCTTGTTTCTTTTGGAACAGATCGATATCATTTGTATGTATTATACGTTTCTTAGAGCTTTGGGGGTTTGAAAAAGTAAATGATTTGTTTGTGATTAATGCAGTGGGACTTTTTGTTTTTTGATCACTATTTAAGATTTTATACTTACAGGAAAATAACTTAGTTTTCTTATGGCTTTTGTGTGTAAAAAATATATTCAAATCGTCATCACTGAATATAGGAGACTTATTATATTGTAAGTTATCGAATTCATTGCTGTACCCTGGTTGAATGACGATATCTTCTAGTATTTTGACTTGATTATTGCCAGAGCTGACTTACGATACTGGAGTTGATTGTTATTGAAATTTAGCGGTGGATGAGTTACAGATTGAAGAACATGCAGCATGCGACTAGTTGACAGGCTTTGATTAAACTGCAGGATTAAATATTTCTTTACATTTTGCATTTGAAAGCGTGGAACTTTCTTGCGGTATATCCATGGACTGCTCTGGGCGGTCTTCTTTTTTTTGACATTAATAATACTCTTTTTGATATTTTCATTTTACTATATAAAAATGCCTGATGTGAAAATTATACGAATCAGCAGAAGAGGCTACTTTAATAATAATTAAAATAGATAATTCATTATCTCTGATTTCACTATGGGTGCCCTACACCCTCCACTGACCCTCGGATAACTCATAATTGCGAAAACAGGCACTTGCACTAACTACAATCGCCACGAGAAACCAGACCCGAGCACCTAGCATGCAAGACGATACATTGCACTATACCGAAATCAAAAACTAGATAAATAATCTACATATGTTTCGCCAACAACCGTGGCATCCTCAGGATTATAGGAATTAGTAAATTAGTAAACCACTAATTATTATGAACCTCTAAAACCCAATACATTACTTACACGGAATTAACTGTTGCATAAACGAAGGTTCGTTGAATATTAAATATGATTTCCCCAAACAATAAAACAAATGCCGACCAAAGGAAAATTGGGAACTTACGGAAGAATTTCTGTGTAATCCAATGGAGTTTATGGTAATCTTCTGTCCCCGGGGCACTGTTCTTATATCTTCAGGTTAATTTGATAGCACACATATGAATCACTGGTGGTTTGTTAGAAGTCCATGAAAATTGAAATTATTTGCAGTTTTTTACTGTTGCGTCCGCGTTGCCGCCATTCGAACTGAACTTGAGCGGGGCGCGCGGGCGGGGGGCCGACAGTTGTCACAGAAAGAAAATAGATGGCGTAGTTGGTGAAGAATGCTTTGGTCGGTTACCTAACATTTCCCCCCACCGAAATCAACAATGATTTCAAAATAGATAAACACAAAAAAAATAAAAATAAAATAAAATTTAATGTTAAATCAAACATACATAAATACATACAGATAATATACGTATAACTAGATATAATAACATATAATATTTATAAACTAAGTGGACTGTATAAATTATGGAAATTAACAATATTAAATATTGTACTATATAATATATAGCAATGAAAATGATATTTTATTCATCCTGCTCTTTTGGGAGAGGACTCAGTTTAGTTACAGGACGTTGTAGTCGTGAATTTTGTGTTCGGAGTGTAACTACTCGGACCCTTCCATCAAGACCGGGATGTACTTGTTCGACACGTCCTAGACTCCATTGTTGGCATGGGCTGTTGGGGGTATCGACTAGCCACTTTTGTCTTTGTTGCAATGTATGCAAGTATTCAGACCTCCATCGACGCCAAAAATGCAACGTGGCTTGTTGAACACACTGCCATCGACTGAGGCGACTAAGAGGCGCGTCCGACAAGTCGTAATTAGGTGCTGATACTAGTTGACGACCGACTAAAAAATGTCCTGGAGTCAAGACGTCGAATTCACTGGGATCATTAGACAAACTGCATAGAGGCCGAGAATTTAAAATCGCTTCTATGTTGGAAAACAAAGTACACAACTCTTCGAACGATAACGCACGTGTACCAATTACGCGTTTTAAATGGTATTTGGCCGATTTAATTCCAGCTTCAAATATCCCGCCAAAATGACTCCCACTTGGAGGATTATATTTCCACGTTATTTTTCTAACTGTAAATTTATCAATTAGTTGACGTTGATTTTGATTATAGAAGTCAAATACTTCATTAAAATGTTACCAGCGGACACAAAATTCTTCCCATTATCGGAATAAATTGTATGTGGTAACCGCGCCGAGATGTAAATCTATCGAATGAAGCCAGAAAGCACTCAGTAGTTAATGCTGAGACTACTTCAAGATGTACTGCGCGTGTTGTATAACAAACAAATAGGCATAAATAAGCCTTCGATATTTTTGCATTACGACGATTTGATTCTTTAGTATAAAATGGGCCTCCCATATCGACACCGACTGTGTGAAATGGGTAAACATCCTGTAAGCGACATTTAGGTAAATTACCCATTTTAGGTTGACTAATAGTGGGTCTATTTTTAAAGCATCTTATACACTATAAATAGATGGCGTAGTTGGTGAAGAATGCTTTGGTCGGTTACCTAACATTAACTACCCTCTACTAAGTATTAAAAAATGTATAACTAATTAGTCTAATTACTCACCATTATTTATATTTCAAATAAATATATACTATTTGTGCACACAAACCAAATAGTATTGGGTGAATTAGTTAAATTTAAATGAAAAAATTCAAAAAATCACCAAAATATTGATAAATTAGTAAAGGAAAACAAGGATGTATGCGTTATCAGATCCGAGGGTCAGTGGAGGGTGTAGAGCCCGGTGGTGGGCGCACCCATAGTGAATGTTTGAACTTCCGAATTGTAACGCCTAATACAATTTCATTTATATCTCTGATTTGACTATCCGGGTCGACAGCACTAGGCCAACTAATTGTAATCTAGTGCGGCGATCAGGTATTCAGATATCTAAGACCTGATAAACGCTGATCGGAATCGGGTCGAAAGGATCCGATATGATTTTTAGATATCTACCAATAGGATTTAAAGAGACAATTTTAAAACACCAAGTATCTAATTTTTACTGCATATAAGACCTGATATATCTATCCCGCACCAGCGTCAAGTCAAGCATTTTTTACTACCGCACCGGAGGCTAAACTACCATCGGTTCTTTTCGACCTGATGCCGCAGTGAACGTGTTAATTAAAATCCTCTCTTACTAATATTGCAGATGGGGAAATATTATCTTGGTACCGTGCCCATCTCAAATACCAGCACAGATTCTTTCCTGCCAGTTATTTGATAGTGTCCAATAATATATAGGTATAGTAGAGAGTCCGGCTGTGGTGCTGTGATTTGATCCTACCTCTAATCAAAATGGGCTCTTTTGCGGATATACCTTGGACGTTAACTTCATTTCAATTGGTACTCACTTCTACCATAAATGAACGGTATGCTCGGATATGTTCCCCATAATATGACTGAGCTTGTTTTATTTGGTATGTTTCCAGACAAAACAAATTGAATCCTGACTTCAGCATTATGGGGAACATATCCAGGCTGGTATTCGGGAATTAATATTAACAATGGCACGGTGTCTATTTAATTGATACTCAATTACATGCTCAGCCAAATTGTGCATAATAATACGAGTATGTTGCCTTTCTTTCTAAGGCTCTGCCTTCGAATCGACTGAGCATCAATTCGGTTGATTATAACGAGATGAAAATTGTTTATCATTGCAGCGGCATTTCTTAAATCTGTTATAAGATTTTTTGACATTCTGCTAAAATATTCAGTGCGAATAATCTTAAATCCCGTTGAAGCCGACCGTTTACAACTACCACTACCCACCGGCAGGGCCGGCCCGCCCATACGGCGAACGGAGCAGTCGCTCCAGGCGCCAAATCCTATAGGGCGCCTAAATGGTAAGGTATATATTATTAGGAGTAAACAGGAGAGGCGCCATAATTGGATCTCGCTCCATTCTAAAATTTACCTCGGGCCGGCGCTGCCCCCCTGCACATTGTTAGGTACTTATCTAGATTCATTAACTTGTATCGCTGTTGGTTTTCCGAAAATTGTTAAATAAGTAAATAAAATAAAAAATATATCCTGGTAAGGATATGGATTTCAGTATTCTCCTTTATGAATTGTATGCACTTGTCAGATTTTTTGTGCAATGTTCACATTTTACATTTAAGAGGATAAACACCTTCCTGACATCCCACCCCGCTGTATTAGAAGATGTAAGATCATTTGCCACATCTTCCTCACAGCTATACGACCAGTGTTGGCAACCGTACGATAATTATCGTACATGCACGATAATTTGATACCTGCGTACGATGTACGATTGCGATTCATTATCGTACACAAATGTACGATAATTTTCGAATTGTAATGGATTTCGATAGTTTCGTTCACTCATATATAGATAAGAAATATATAAATATATATCTCGTTGAATATTACATATTTTGTCAATTTTATGTGTTCATGAATAAATTTAATAATCGACTGATCAACTTTGGAGCCATTTTATTTTTGTAAAACTTTTGAAACACACAAATTTTCGCGCCATTTGTACGCAATGTACCCATGTGAAAATCATAAAATTCGAAAAAGGACATGACGAGCGGCTGAGCGCAATATAAGTTCGTAATAATATCTATTTTTATTAATAATTAACGTTTTTTTTTATGTCGTTCAAAAGTATACGATAATTTGCCACAACCTCACAAAACTTTTTAAATTTATAACCCAATTCTATAGTTTAGGAACCGATTTCACATTGCCTTTTACGTCAATGTATTTAATGTTTTCTATTTTTTTATTACTTCCATGCAAAAATGTTTTTAGTTTTATCAGTTCAGTTACTAACGTTTTCAATTTTCATTTAGTTTTCTTTAAAAAAAAAACACTTGGCCGCTTACTTATTATGTTCCTGTGCTTACTGCTGTGCCATCGATGTAGTGTGCTAAAAATATAAAAATCTCTAAATCAATTTTCTTAATAGCTAGTGAACATTAAAAAGAGCAAGTACCTACCTATTGGGTCCGCATTGTGTGCGACTTATTAATATGAATGGAAGTACTTTAACACGTTTTTTACACATTAATTAAATTATTATTAATAATTTTATAACATTTTTTATACCACGCAAATGTTTTCCCAAAATGGGGTTACCAGTTCTACAGAATCATAATCCTGCTGCCACATTTAGGGTGAGGCCAAATGAGCGTAATTTTGTGAGTCGTAAGTGGCAGAAATTGTTGTTTGCTACCGTTTTTACAAATCTGCTCCTACATACAGTTGAAAAATGATTGGGTTTTTTACATTTGGTGCAGACTTTTCTCCTGGCTGGGCAGACCTCTAATTTCCTTTCATGCTGCTGTCCACTTGCACGAAATAATCATCTTAGGTATATTTTTTGTAATTTTATCCACTGCAATGATATCTAATTGAACGTCTGCAGCTTGATGTTTTCCTATCTCTGCCAACCTAAATTTAGATACAACTTCATCTAGCTCGGTGTCACCTTCCCTAATAATTCTCCTTTGAGTATCTAAATCAGAGGCATCTAGTAGGTAGGGTAGGGCGGGGCTAAAAGGTCCATTTTGCGTATATTGAGTCATAACTACGTACGTTTATGGTTCCTGGGAAAGATTTAAATAATAATAGAAAGTTTAATCCTTCATCTATACGTTGCAATAGGTGAATACGGCCAGAATTTACCAATGCGCCCAATATGGGCGATACAAAATGTCATGTCAAATGGTCCTTTTTACTCCACAGGTGGGGTAAAAAGGACCAGTCTTGGGGTAAAAAGAACCACGACAACTAAATCGTATTTTGTGGTCAAATGTAGGAAATAAATAAAAGTAAATAATCTTTATATTTATTATATTTATTTAGAAAATCGACAGATATGTTACGACCTATTTTGCACTGGTAACTAAGTTATATAATTATGGCACAGTTATAATCAGTCTTAATAACAAATCTTTAGGTCTTTGGTCTTTTTGATCTTGATAAAGGTAACATCTTAAAACAAAGGTAACATCTCATAATCGTACATATTTATAAAAGAAATCGGTAACATCTTTAGCAACTTAAACAATTTAAAAAATTAAGTAAATTCAACAAAAAACTAATAACTAATCTTAATCAGACTGTCAATTCTTACATTCGTATGCAAGAGATGATGAGTGATGTTTGGCACACTTATCGTGGGCCCAACCTTTACAGGCACTACATTGAATCCAGCCTTCTCCTGCAACACTGTCAGCAAATGACTCGCAGCATTCCAGACAAAGGCATTCTTCTTCTTCAGAACTCGAACTCGTATCTTTTTCTTGTAAAATCTTTCTTTTCACTTGTTTATTTTTATTTGTATCTTTTCTTGTAAAATCTTTTTTTTCACTTGTTTATTTTTCTTCGAGACAGCTTTTTTTACGAGAGACCATTTTCTTCTTCTTTTTATTTTCTTGTTCCAAAGACATCGCTTCCTTTTCGGGTGTGTCTGTTAATATAGCTGCCTTTCGTCGTTTCCTGCTGGTAACATTACGCGGTCCTGCCTGAGGGAAAGGCCTGATGGATTCCGGAGAAAATGTTGATGGCTGAACAAACAAGGATGAAGCTGACGTAGATGGTTGAAGCTCAATGTTTGAAGATGGAACTGTACAGGACCTTAATGGCAGACGATCTTTTTCAACAGCAGCTGTAGAAGACAACAGTGGGTCACTTGAGGACAGCAAAACTGAGACGGTAGGCAACTGAGGCCCTACTGTAGACGACTGAGAAGGAGATACAGGAGACATACTTGCTGAAACAACTGCTACAACTTCGGGCTGCGAAGAAATTAACAAACTTGGTGAACCTGGAGAAATAGGCAACTGGGGCTCTGTAGACATAGGCGGCTGTGACTCATTAGGTGCAGAAGACGTTGTTGGATTGTTCGGATTTGGTCGGTCTGTCACAAAACTTGGAGCGAAGTCCGATTCATCAAACACTTCCCGGTTGAACGGGTAAACCCCGGCTTTTTGAAACCCTTTCGAGATGTTGTTGGGAGTCAGTGCCAAAGGTAAAGCTGTTCGGACGATGCCTGGGATGTCGTGAATGCTCATTGTTTTTTCTGGGTGGCTACGCATCCATGAATCTTGTGCTGACGATAAATACCTTTTAAACGGCTCGAAAACAGACACGTCTAAGGGGTGCAGCTTATGGGAACAATGGGGAGGATACGACAACATCACTACTCCATTATTTTTCGCTAAATCCAACACTTCCACTGACAAGTGCGAACTGTGATTATCTAGTAAAAGTAAAACTGGCGATTCTTTAGTTGGCTTTACATAACTGATGAAATGTTTCACAAAAAGCAAGAATTCCGTATCAGTCATCCAGCCGCTTGCATTTCCTGCACCAATACATTCTGTTGGCCCATCTCGCACGAAATGATCTTGGTATTTCTTTCTTGGAAATACGAACATTGGAGGTATCGAAGATCCAGTTGCCGAAACAGCTACCAACAATGTTACATTAGTTCCTCTTTCAGCAGATGTGACAGATCCGACGTTTCTTTTCCCTTTGGCTGCAATTATTTTTGAAGGTTTAGTTACGGTCGAGACACCAGTCTCATCAGCGTTCCATATAGACGAACCTCTGAATTTGTGACGATCTATCACGTGTGCCAATTTATCAAAATATTCACAAACGTTCGTTCGATTGAATGAGGTGGCCCTGCTCAAACTAGTAGCCTCTGGCTTCCTGATAGAGAGACGGTCATTCCTTTCCAAGAATCCCGTCAGCCAGTCCTTTCCAGCCATCTTGTTTGTGTGCCATATCTCAGGAATCTTCAAATTATATTTTACAGCGCATTCATAAGCCAAGCGACGAACATCTTTAGGGCCTATGCCGTGAAAGATTTCTGCAAGTGTCAGTAAATACTCGCAGAGAGAAGTTTCTTGTTCTTTGTTAAACACTAATCTGGGAGTGCCGTAGCCATGAATCTCTTCAATGAAGTTCTGCTAATCTCATAGTCACGACAAACTTGCCTTAGTGATTTCTTTTCATTTGCGACTAAATCAGCCGCTCGCTTCATCAGCTCAATGGACTTCGTACCACGCTCAGTGGTTTTTTATAATTCCGCATTCTGAAAATAAAATAGAAATTAATACATAGAATCAAAATAGTTCGTGGGGCTTAAAGGTCCACCGCGGTCCTTTGTGCCCCAAAAAGGTGGACTGTTGTTTTAGGTTATGTAGAAAAACAAAGTGATACAAACAAAAAAACAATGTCACTACGTGAAACTTAAATAAATAAATAAATAAATATTCACACGCTTCACAACACATTGACCTAGTCCCACACTAAGACCCCAAAGGTCTTGTGTCGTGGGTACTAAGCAACGGTATATAAATACATAGATAAGTATATAAACATCCATGACTTGGAAACAAACATCGATATTCATCACATCAATGTTTGCACCTACCGGGATTCGAACCCAGGACCTATGGCGTCGCAGGCAGGGTCACTACCAACTACACCAATCGGCCGTCTAATGTAATAAATCTAATTTAACCGTCTAACTTAATACCACTAACCATTTATACAGAGAAATTATGCTTCGTAAGTTTAAAAATCGAACAATGAGACTAAATTTAAGTAACATCTAAAACATTACTTACGTGTAATTTTCGCACGACTTGCGCGTACACTATCGCCGGCTCTAGAAGACTCACTGCGCGGGGCGGCATGCGTACCCGTCCCTCACCCCCTTCACGCACTGGTCACTCCGTTGTCTAACGTGCACTTAGTTTCGGAGATAGGCACGGTGGACCTTTTTACCCGCGGACCTTTTAGCCCCGCCCTACCCTACTAACCTGTCTCTAATTGCCTCTTCATCCGATTTAAATTTGCAATCTTTGAACAACCCTCGGATGTCCGTCAAGCTGTCAAACGGCTCACCTGCCTCCTGTAATAGAACAAGAACCGGGAATGCAAAACATTTTTCGTTGGCTCACAGTTCTCATCAAAAAGCTTGATAACTGCATTATATTCCTTGCTACTCTCTGTCATAAACTTGAAATTGTTATATTTTTTACGCCATCCTATCCAATTACGTTCAATAATATAGCCACTTTTCTCTCATCCCGTCATGCTAAGAGATAAATGTCCAGAGCATGCTTGAATATGTTTCAATTTTAAGCTAAATTACCTGAAGAAACTATTAATTTATCCGGTTGAACATTACCCGGCTAGTTATTGTAAAAAAAAAGTGGTCTGCCTAGGGCCGATACGGTGAAATAACAAGAGTTTTTATCCAAAGCATTGTTGATAAGTATTGTACTTATTATTATTACAATATTATTAATTAGTACAAACTGACAAAGGGTTTAAGGTTTTAATACAAAATTATATCAATTATACACGAAACGTTTACACTACTCTCGGATACGCCCGGGCGTTCTGCGCACTTGACGCGGGCGCGCTCTGATTTCTGTGTTTGGTACGACGCATGCGCGAACCGCAGCGTCATTGCTGCGCAGTCGGGCGGTCGAAGGGAGTGGCGGCAAATTCAAATTTTGGCGCGTTATACCGACAGATTGAATGTAGACATTATGACAAACAATAATAAAGTGGTTCCAAACAATAATCACGACTGCGCCATGTATCATTAGTGTTAAATAAACTAAATAAAACAATGTTACAACTTAAACTGAGTTTTTTATTCGGCCTCCGCCACCTTACAATCTAATTCCCTATGTCTAAATCACTCCCCGCGTCCGGGTCATAGACAATAAAAACCAACTTTTTTAACCATAGATAATCCAACCAGATAATCAAACCCATAAGACTGTTTACATCTAGGATACATTTGCCATTACACGTTTTTCAAGAGTTACTACAACTCTTAAAACCTTTTATTACTAAATCAGACACAAACATGAGACCTCATGAGACTAGCCATCAGTCCGGAAGAAAGACTAATAATTACACTCAAGTAAGTTTTTAAAGTGTTTAATAATATTTAAAGTTTTACAAACATTGTATTACAAAACATAACTTGATGTTATTTATTATGTTTTATCAAATGTATAATATTAGATTGAGTGTATTGATTGGTTTCATTGTATTCATTTGTGGTGTATCCTCTGTTGATTGGTGACGGGATGTATTGAGTGCTATTGTGTGATTCAGAAAAAGGTGATGAAAATCGAGGCCAGTTTGATTGCGTGGGCTGATCTGCAATTTGATACTTCACTTTATTTAAAGCTTTCATCATCTTATGCACCAATCCTTTCCTTGGATTGATTACATTATTTAGAATTACGCTTTGATATCCTAAATGAGCTTCCTGCTCTTTGTCAGTATTCATTCTGACTAAAATCTGGAATTAACCAGTTCATTATTCATAATGGATCATATGTATTTCAAAACCTGTATAATAATATATGTAATATAAAATAAACACTTAATATAAAACTATGTATAAATTACATAAAATGTAAGTAATAATGAAATATATAGGTATCTAATAAAATATCATGATATGTAACCAAAACTAAGAAAGTACCTACATGGTAAAAAAACTATACTTGCAAACTAGCGCATAACCTTGTTTTGAATAATTTCCTTTTTCATCATACTTACGTTACAAGTCAAAGGTTAAAGCGACAATTAGAACTCTAAACTAAAATTGCCTATTTAACTAGCGCAGCATGTTGTAATCCAGTAACTGCGTCTACGAGAAAAAAGGCAATGGGTACTTTGAAGTTACTATTTATGGCTGTTACCAAAAAAACTAAAACTTTGGCTTCTGCTAAATGGTCTCCTTCCATACCAGTACCCATGTCCTAGAGTATATAGTGTTATGTGCCCATGTCAACGTAACCATGTGACTTCTGTCCATCCCATTCAATTCGTCGACGTATACTCATTTCATCGATGACCAGTGCTGTTGCTATTAGCTGAGTTAATTTTAATTTTAGCAATGGTTTTCTCTTGTAGTTTTATTTTACGATATGCTTTGGCTCTATCCTTCCGCACAATTTGTCTTCCTACTGATTTTCGCACTGAAGCTGATGCAGCTAAATCATCATCGGAATGTGGTGGTGTATTGTGCAATATGCCAGATAATGCCTTCTTCTTTTCTCTGTATTTTTTGAATCTTCTTTCCACATTTTTCTTTACTTTCGCTTTTCTCGTTCAGTCATTTCAGCTATGTTCTTCACTTATTTTCTAGTTCTTTCTAGTTTTTTTTGTTGTGATAGCATTCTCTGCCATAGCATACCATTCGCAGTAGACATCGCAATGACAGACAGAGCCGCAGTCAAGGCGGTAGGCTATAGTAATTATAGCACAACCTTGCCCACTATCTGTTCACATCGACTATTATTGTAGGCATCTTCTAGAGACAATCATGTATAGGTATACAGGATGCTTTTAATTTTGATTACTTATAAGCTGACTTTTTTAAAATATCGCTTTTATTGTGATGTCTCTACGATTAGTAATATTGTGGATAAGGATTAAATATATTGATTAAAATCATTGAAAATCTGTTGTATTAATCTTGTTTTTTAAAATCTTCTATTAAGTTCTATTTGATTTGGCAGATAAATAAATTATATCGACTTTTACCTATACTTACTGGTTTTTGTTTATTTATACCATATACATTTTATACTCAAGCATTTCTTCTATGCTGCTCTGGGAGTGGAAAAAAACATATAATACTACAGCTGCTTTTCTTCCCGGGCATACTGTACAATTCAGTAGAGGGACAAGAGGGTCTTGGTGTTTTGTAGGCGATGGGCTGACCACCTGTCACTACTAACCGAACTTGTACATCTCAACTATATCTTCAAAATTGGGCAGAGGTGGCACGATGTGGTTCTATCGGCCCTTGGTGCTCTGCCTACCCCGTAAGGGATAAAGGCGTGATTATGTATGTATGTATAATGAAAATAAGGCTTACCGATGATTAGAAACACCTCTTCGTAGTCTGTTTTTCTTCCGGCTATCATTTTTACATTGCAATATTGCACAATAAGGCATTTTTTATCTTTTTCCTGATTTTTGTTAAGCTCATTCACACGACCAACACGAACATGCGCTACTAGGCGAACTAAACAAAATTATGTGGATCTACTCATAAATATGGCACACGCGCCCCGCGTACTTGTCTTGTGGCTTTCCACCTTGTATTTCATATTCCGTGCTCACACAAGACATCTCAATCAATTGCTAGAATAAGAAGATAGAAGTGTCCGCATTTGCCCCGATGTCCGAATTTACCCCACTCTCCCCTAATTACACTACGATTTTATGTGTGTTTTATTCCCTCGTACTTCAGCTTTAACGTTTTCCATGAGCGGACATAATTTGAGATTCACAGGATGTCGTGTTGGTCAATTTTCGTATTTTCCCGCGACATGGTTCCACCGTTATAAATTCGAAAATGTTTTGGGCGTAGCCAATTCTTGCCGATTTCTGTCTCTTGGCGACAAGATTACCTTATATGGTGGCGAATTTGAACAAATTTTCGCATAGGAGGGACGAATAAGTTTTGTCCAATGACCTTGCATTTCCCTCTCCCTTCACCCCGCAGGCTCATTTTAAACCGGCGATGGCAGCGCCATAGACAACTCGGACGATCGTGCGACATTCATAGATTCTCATTCCTAGGGTTAGGATTTAACTTTTTACATAGAATCCTCCCGTGTCTTTCCCGTGTTAGTCTAACTGGACTATTATTGTAGCATTACCGTGGATACAAATTGAGTTATATTTTCGAAATAATAATCGCCACTCGAACAGGTCAGTTAGTGCAATTAACAGTTATATTTTATCTTTTATTTCGTGTAGTTTTATAGGTGCGTGCGTAGCTTTGATAAAATGTTTGTGCAACCTATGCTGTTTTAGATTCATAATGGTAGCTAACTTATCGTTTAGTTCGTTTAGTCTAGATTTCGTACGGCTACGGTATGTTGTTAGCTGACAGTGCAATGGTTGCCTGATTGTTAATTGTATATTTTGTTACCAATTAGCTATCTATTTGTGATGATACTATTTGACTGATGGTTTAGGTTTTAGTCGGGAATTCTTACCTAGTACTGAGGGAAATCTAGATTTTTGAACTACCTCACAAGTTTAATATTGCCGTTAATTTGATGAAAGTCTTTACTACGTATTAACTTTAGCCACAAATACATACGTATATGTTTCAAATTATTAAATTCATATCGTGGTAAGTGGGAATTATTATGTAATAATCGGGATCGCCTTTTTTTGCCTATGCACATACCTATTAGGGTGTCCCTTAGGGTGAAGCCAAACGAGCGTAATTTTATGAGTTGTGAGTCGCGTTTTTTCGGTCACTTATTTTACGTTCAACTGAATTTCTGTTGAGCTGCCAGACGGACGTAATTTATTCAGTTACTATCGAGCGTTGGTACGGGGTGTTTGTGTCATCAATTGCGATGAATCCATTGAAAATACTGTGTATTTATGAAGCATATTCAGAAGATGATACCAGAAAAAGAAGCTGGGTAAACCCACTCAATAGTGAGAGGCTGATATGTGGACAGTTCCATACATTATATGAACGTGTATGTGCAAATCCAGATATGTTTAAAAAGTACTACCATATGCCATTACATGTTTTTCAAGAATTATTACATCACATAAAACCTTTTATTACTAAATCGGACACAAATATGAGACTAGCCATCAGCCCAGAGGAAAGATTAATAATAACACTCAAGTAAGTTTTAAAGTATTTTAATTATTATTTTACTTAAGTATAAAGATTAACAAACAAGCTGCACAGTGTTCTATGTTTCATCATATTCATTTGTTTCATTGGAGTGATATTCATTTGCCTGTGTTGTGTATCCTCTATTTACTGGTGTCGGGTAGTATTGATTACTGCTGTTGCTGTGGGAATCAGAAAAGGGTGATGAAAAATGAGGCCAGTTTGATTGTGTGTGCTGTTCTGGAATTTGATACTTGACTTTATTTAATGCTTTCATAACTTCCATGCGAAATTCGAAATTCTGTTTCTCTGTCATTTTGGACATCTCCGGCAAAAAAGATAATAAAAAATATCGATTAGGATCCTTATCATCATTATCAAACTTTTTGAGAAGAGATTCTTGAAACAGAGTCAGTGTTTTTTTTTTATTTTTTGTTCGGGATACAGATGGTTGCGATGACACTGTCTGCTTTGACGTCGACGGCTGGTTTTGGTATACAGGTGTTTGCATTGACGCTGGCTGGCTGGTAGACGGTTGATACAGTGGTGAGTCCGCTTCTGTGGATCTGAATTGTTCATCAAGATCTTCATCGTCGTTGTTGCCAGTTATATTACTGTCATCGTTATCAGTGTTTTCAGGAGAAGTTACATTTGAAAATGAGTTCCTTGACTGTTTAGTAACTTTTAAAAACTGCAACAAATCAAAATACGGGCATACTTTCTTCTTCTTTGCTGCGCTACCACTTCTTTCATCATTTTCTTTTTTTTTTTTCACGCATGTAATAATCTCTTACGGCTTTCCATTTTTTTTTTGCAGAAATTGTACTGAAAAGCAAATGATTTAAATTTAAATTTTAATAGGATGATTATGTTATTATTTATGTACCTAATAAAATTTAACTTAAGTTTTTTAAATTGTGTTCAATTAATTAATTTTACATTTTGTTTCAGATATCTTGCCAAAGGTATTGATTTAAATACAATAAGTGAAGACTTCTTGATTGGGCGTTCTACTGCGTATGATATCGTCAAACATACCTGTATACAAATATGGAATGTACTTCAGCCTATTGAAATGCCAGAACCAACTGAATCTATTTGGAATTCGAACGCCGAGCTTTTTTATAAGAAAACTAATTTTCCAAATTGCGTTGGGGCAATAGATGGTAAACACGTCAGAATAAAATCACCTTCACACAGTGGTTCGAATTATTATAATTATAAGAAATACTTCTCCATCGTGTTAATGGCTGTAAGCAGATGCAAACTGTTGTTTTACAACGATTAATGTTGGTGATTATGGAAAAGAATCGGATAACTCTATATTCAGAAAGTCTACATTAGGTCAAAAGTTTTTCAGAAATGATTTAAATTTACCGGAAGACAAAAATTTGCCCAGTTATACAAACGAACCCCAACCTTTTGTTTTTGTTGGAGATGAGGCGTTTGGTTTACACAGAAATATGATGCGCCCATATCCTAACAGAAACCTAGATAGAAACAAACGTATTTTTAATTATCGTCTTAGTAGAGCGCGACGATGTGTAGAATGTGCTTTTGGCATATTAACAAATAAATGGAGGGTATTACACTCTTCAATGCAAGTTAACCCTGACTTTGCCATTGATATAGTTAAAGCTACATGCGTTTTGCACAATTTCGTACGAAGGAGAGTTGGAACTAACTTTGACGATGAGTTTCTGAAGTGTCCTTTACAATGTATTCAACAAATTTCAAATGGAAGAAGGTTGTCGAATTCTGCTATAGCCACCAGAGATTTTTTTAAAAATTACTTTGTTAGTGAAGTAGGAGCGTTACCCTGGCAAAATCGAATCAATTCTGTATTCTGATCTTAATGTAATTTTAATATAAGATACAGCATATAGATATAATATATCAATAATATTTTAATGTTAATAAAAATATGGTAAAAAATACTCACTTTTCTTTTCTTTGTCTTCGTTTCTCAAATTGTTCCATTCTTCAAAACAATTCTCAGCGACCTCTTGCCATGCTTTCTGTTTCAAAAACTTGTCACTATATGACTTTTCTGATAAATTCCATAGACATGGCCGTTGTTCAACTTCAACAATCAATTTTTCCGTGTCGAACATTTTCGCGAGCGAGAAACGTGTCGACTCCTACGCATCCCGTAACGAACTGTCGTGTCGCTGCCCCGCTGACCGCTCTCCGCAGCGCCCCTCCCTCAACCCGACAGAAATTCGGTCGAGTTTATGCGCGTGAGTCGGCAGACAACTCATTTTGAGTCGTCGTGTGGTACAAACTGCATTTTTGTATGAAACCGAATGCAGCAGAAATTACGCGACAGAAATTTCGCGACTCACAACTCATAAAATTACGCTCGTTTGGCTTCACCCTAATATGGCAAAAAAAATTTTTTTTTAGAATTTCGAAACGCATACCCTCTACTTTTTTTATAAATGCTAAAATGTACTTAAATATGAAATTTCATATTTGTAGCATGATTGCAACCCGTGCCGACCGAGCTCTAAAGTTTAATAAAAAATGGTGTTTTGGCCTAACATTTTGGTTTGATCCAAAACTAATAAAAATGCAACAAATAATGTAAATATGAGTAAAAATAAAATAAGATCAACATAAACTTTTATTTAAATAGAAATTATGACAATAATTAATTAGGGTAACTTCTCTTTAGTGTAGTTTTTTTACAGTCTGGATACAGATTTCTATGTTCCTGAACACAACGCAACAAAAACTGTTTTTGCTCTTCTTCAGCCGTGATAAGTCCATTAAAATCTTGCATTAATTTAACTGCTCTTTCAGCAGTGTCATTTACGACCTTCAAACGACTTATTCGTCTTCTAGCTTCTAAAAAAGTAGGATTTTCACCCCAAGAAGATACATCTTCCCGAAGAAAACTGTCGTCGATCTGCAGTCGAGATAGAAATTGTTTGCTTCTTTGAGTTACAAAATCATCCAGTGTCATATCTGAAAGAAAGAAAAAACAGTTTAAATAAGTAAAAACTAAGCCACGAAACTTTGAAAAAAGAAACAAGAAAACATTAAGCTTACTAAACAAATTTTGCGTAATTTCTTCCTTCGATGGGAGATAGCGTTTAGCGGAATCTGAACTTTTGTCTTTGTTTAAATTATTAATCATTTTTATCTTTGTTTTGGAATCAACTTCTTCATCAAAGAGTGATAACATGACTGTTTCTTCACACAAATACCATAAATGATGAACAAACTTGCATATGGATGCCTTGGAACTGGTCGCGTCTATTTTTTCATATTCTTTTAGAGCTTTCAAAAAGTACAAGTCTTGGTTAGGTGCTTTAATTGCCACTGTGCATTCGAGCCAAGGTTTAGTATACAAGGTGACGATAAATAAGCAAACATCTTGTAGAGCATTTTTGTCCTTTGCAGTAATTTTAAGTTGCGATTGAAGCAAACATATTTTTATAGAATAGATCGCTCTTGCCATCCATCGCGCTTGATGCAAAGCTCCGGGGGGCCTGAGTTTTAGTTTATTCTCTGTATTTCCTTCTAAGAACACAACGCATAGTTCAACCAATTCGCGGTAATCGTCTCTAATAAAAGATTTTTCCAGTTCAGTCTTATAAAAAGTCAACAAAGATTTAATGTTTGTCTCAGCAATATGTGTTTTAACGAAATTGAGAGGTGGCTCAATGTTATCGGTGTTAATATTTTTCCAATTATCTCTTAACTTTTTGAAAATTGGAATATCTGGGCTACTTGTAATCTGCTTTACCTTGGTTTCAAAAACAGCTTTAAGGACCAACTCATATATATGATGACGACAAGCAAAAAGCAGCAATTCCCTTTCTAAAGTCTGCTCCAATATAGCACAAGCTCCACTGCAACTCCACTTAAACGGCCAGTATTTGAAGCTGTTGTATCGCAGCACATTATCTGTACTTTATCATGGAGGTTCCAATCAAAGAGTGCAGTTGAAATAGCTTTAGCTTGATGTTTTCCAGAAGAACTCTCTAATTTTGGTACTGCAAGAAGCTGTTCTCTATCGTCAAATGAAGCAATAATTGGCAAGCGTTCTTCTTTTGAACTTCGTACATCCAATCCAGGCAATAGTTTTCCATCCCAATGGACTGTGACTACGTCAGGCAAATTATTCTGGAAGTCAGTTTTTATTGCTTCTGCCCTGGATTTTCTCGCTTGAGTACGAATTCGCTGAATCGACGATTTGTTAATAGGGAAATCATCGCTGTTCAGACCAAGCGCTTCTACAACCGCATGAAGAATGTAAACTGAGTCCCTTATGCTTAATTGGCATCGATCTAAAGCTGCTACCAGTTTAGGAGTTATGAAACTTTTCGTGCCTCTTTTAGAACTTTTTTCAGAGCAAAGAATCTGAGTACTCAGTTCAGAGTTCGAAATCTGTTCCTCATCAGAATTCTCAAGACATGCCAAGCTATCTATCGAAGAAGTAGATGCAACAGCCAATAACTCTCTTTGTTTTACTTTTCTTTCCTCTTCTTCCAATCTTCTTTGCCTAACTCGTTCTTCTTTTTCCGCCAATTTTTTGTCAATTCCACCTAAGCATCCCGGTCGACCTGGCTCTCTCTGTTTCCTTAAAAATTCTTTGTCTTCCTCTATCTTCATTCTGTCGAAGGCATCAGCATGTGCAATATCAAATAAGTTATCAAGGTCTATTACAAAATTATTTTCACGGTTCTTGAACGTCACCTGAATTTTCTTACAGTTTTTTTGCAGTTCCCTCCAAACATGGTATAAATCAACAAGTTTCTTCACGCAGTTAGGAAATGCCTTCGTAGGAATTCTGGCTTTTTCCCAAAATATAATACACTCTCTTATAACAAGATTCGCACTTTCACTAACAGTCAGGTTGACTTGACGAATATTGTAAAATAAAACGGTGAGAACTTGTCGATTAGATGGTAATTTTGCACCATTTATCTGGTGGCTTGGCAGTCCGATAAGGTAAATATTTTGTTTATCACTTCGTAATTCCACAGACATCTTCACACAGTAAACAACAACTCACTAATAATGTTAGAAATCACGTATGAAATGGCAATTGAAACTCGCAGTAATAGGTCGCAGCGCTGCGCCCGCGTAACTTGTATGGACAAGTTAAAAACGCAAATCGGCACGGGTTATCGTTTATAAATCGGGCTAATATTTATTTCTAGACTATATTAGGTCAATACGAAAGTTTTTAGAAGGTATGCGTAAAAATATATTGAAATTGAAATTTAAGGGACACCCTAATACCTATATCTCATCATCATCATTTACAGCTCTGAGAAGTCCACTGTTGGACATAGGCCTCCCCCAACAACCTCCATTCCGACCGGTCGGAAGCAGCCTGCATCCAACCGACGCCCGCAACCTTGGCCAGGTCATCCGTCCACCTCGCGGGTGGCCTTCCCACGCTGCGCTTGCCGATACGTGGTATCCACTCTAGAACTTTCCGACTCCATCGGCCATCAGTTCTTCGAGCTATGTGCCCTGCCCATTGCCACTTCAGCTTGCTGGACCGTTCAGCTATGTCGGTGATCTTTGTACGTCTGCGGATCTCCTCATTTCTGATTCGATCACGCAGAGAGATCCCAAGCATAGCTCTCTCCATCGCTCGCTGTGCGATCCTGAGCTTTTTTATGAGGCACATAGTTAGAGACCACGTCTCGGCACCGTAGGTCATCACCGGCAGCACGCACTGGTTGAACACCTTCGTCTTTAAGGACTGGGGTATCTTGGACACAAATAAGCTTCGTAGTTTCCCGAACGCTGCCCAGCCGAGTTGGATTCGCCGAGTTACCTCCTTCTCAAAGTTGGACTTACCTAGTTTGACCGTCTGTCCCAGGTAAACATACTCGTCAACAACTTCAAGCATCGAGCTCCCAACCAGTACAGGAGTGGGCGGCACATGGACGTTCGACATGATCTTCGTCTTGTCCATGTTCATCTTCAGGCCCACCTGTTGGGAGACTCGATTGAGGCCATCGAGCATTGTGCTTAGATCCTTCAGCGATTTTGCCATGACCACGATGTCGTCTGCGAACCGAAGGTGAGTGATGTATTCGCCATTGATATTGATGCCGAGTCCTTTCCATTCGAGAAGCTTAAAGGCGTCTTCCACTGCATTGGTGAAGAGCTTCGGAGAAATAACATCTCCTTGTCTCACTCCCCTCTGCAAAGAAATCGGCTCAGTGCTCCGCTCCTGTACTCGTACCGACATGGTGGCATTGCTGTATAAACACTTCAGCACTTCGATATATCGATGGTCAATATGGCACCGCTGGAGAGACCGCAACACTGCCCATGTCTCGATCGAATCAAAGGCCTTCTCATAGTCCACGAACGCTAGGCATAGTGGCCGATTATACTCTTCCGTTTTTTGTATAATCTGCCGTAGCGTGTGAATATGATCTATGGTACTAAACCCTTTTCGGAAACCGGCTTGTTCGGGAGGCTGGAAGTCATCAAACCTGCGAGCAAGACGATTCGTGATTACCCTTGAAAACAACTTTTAGACATGTGTTAGATTATTAAAATAAATAACGGATCAATTAATAAATATTATGAATTTTATACCATGTTCTGTATAATTTTGTTTGGGTTTCTTGATTTTTATTTTCGGTTCCACTACATTGAGATATTTATTTTCATTAATTAAACTTAGAAATATATATCAAATGTAAACATCTTTTAAAATATGATATTAAAATTTATTACACAATTTCTTTAGTATTATATAAACTTACATAATAATAGTGAATTGTTACAATCAGAATATAATTAATAAGTTGTTCGTTTGACTTGTTCGTTGAACATCTTGGTTGGCATTCTGAAACTTACGCGCGGTCGGTACGGGCGCGAGACGAAAAAAGTCAAGCGATCAACGGTTAAGAGGATTATAATTTAGATTTACAATAAGTAATACATAGTCAAACAAATTTCTGCAGTTTCATTTATATTGAATACTTCAATTCAGAAGTGGTACGTACACGTGTCAACGTTTTGGTAAGGTTGGTAACAAAATATCAAAGGTGAGTTGTTTTTTGATATATCTGCTTTAAATAAGTGTTGTAAGTAATGTTGACGGTATAACTTTTACCAATGACCGATAACAGAGATAGATTTCTTCTTAATTATTTTTACATACGTAGGTAGTAAATAATTTGCACAGGTTATTAAGGCGAAAGCTATTTATTAAAATATAGTTTATCATAATATGATTAGGTAGTGTTAACAATATGGAGCACTCTTTACTTTTTCCTTTTGCACCGACAGTAGGTATAATGGAAATAACATTTTGCCCGCAGTTTGACAGCATTGTCTTAATACAATGCCACGACGATCACGAGATCAAGGGACGCGTACGCCTCCTGCAAGGCAGCGATCACGTTCTGCTGCAAAGAGGCGACGACGCTCACGTTCTGCTGTGAGGCAACGAGTGCATTCTTCTTCGAGACAGCGTTCGCGTTATGTCGTCGGGCGAAAATCGCGTTCTATCACAAGACAGAAGTCGCGCACCATGCGGTCGAGCAGCAGGAAAACACATCGCTTGCGAACACCAAGGTTAGAACGTCAATCCCGTTCAGTGACAAAGGTAGGGTCTTCTAAAACACGTTCACGAAGTAGACACCTAGTGCGATCAAGCATGGTCGATCTACATAGCAACTTACCGAATATTTCACTCCTGCAAAGTCCTATTCGTACGCAAAATAATTCTAGCAAAACATTTAATGAATGTTCAACGCAACCTCAAGGTATGTCTACTGAACAATCCAATAATAATCACGACGTTCTGAACTCGTCTGGAATAAAATCACCCCAACAGTCCAATGCAAATTCTGTGCCATTACCCTCATTAAATCAGGATCAGACAAGTTTAGATGGTAGTTTCATAAATAGACTCAGTAAAATTTTGCAAACTGTCTCTGCCGTAAATCCACAAAACAAAGAAAAGTTTCCAGTCGTTAACGTTGTGCCAGAATTTGACCCCAAAGCTAAAAATCAAACCATAGTTACTTGGTTAAATAAAGTAAATGAATGTGCGGAGATTTACGGTTGGGATAGCAAGCAGACTGCTCATTATGCTTTGCCGAAGCTCATGGGTACTGCTAAAAGATGGTACGAGGGTCAACCATCGGTAATGCATTCCTGGGACATATGGCAAGAAAAACTTAGGTCCGCTTTTCCGGTTTATGAGAATTATGGGCGGTTGCTTACTGAAATGTTGAATATAAAAGCTAAATTTGGGGATGACTTGGAGGAATATTATTATGAAAAATTAATAGCTCTAAATCGTTGCGGTATTGATGGTAAACACGCCATCGATTGCATTGTTTTTGGTATTGACGATAGGTCGGTTCGTTATGGTGCAGAAGCTGTAGGTTTCGAAGATGCAGATAAATTGTTAGGGTACTTAAGAAGCATCAAACACGAAAAATTTGAGAAAACTAGGAAATTTATTCGACCAGGTCCTGATCTTAATCGTAAACAAGCTAGGGTAGAACAAAATCGACAAATAAAATGCTTTAATTGTCATGAATTTGGACACATTGTAAGTAGTTGCACAAAACCCCTAATCAAATGTCAAAAGTGTTTAAGATTGGGCCACAATGATCCTAACTGTTCTAAGGAGATTTGGAAAGATAAATCGGAAGTTAAGACTTTATGACTAGTTGATAGTGGGGAGATAATGGATGGAGTTAGTTGGTTCGGTAGATAGAACTAACATGGAAAACTAATCCTGATGATGCCACGGGTGTTGGCGAAACATATGTCGATTAAAATTTTAATTGGTTTTCGGATTAGCAGCTATGTATTTATGGTTGCATGCTAGGTGCTTGGATCTGGCTTCTCGTTGCGACTGTAGTGTCTTGTGTTCGTGATCATGAGTAGGCAGATCCGAGGGTCAGCGGAGGGTATAGGGCCCGGTGATGGGCGATCCCTCAATAGAGATTTGAACTTCCGAATAGTGACGCCTGATACAATTCAATAGATAATGGATGATAAATATAAAAAAAAGGTTTATATACAAGGTACAGAGTTGCAATCGTATGTAGACTTGGGTAGTCAATGTACATTAATAAAAGAATCGATAGCTCGGAAAATTACTAGTTGTGATAAATGGATACTTACAGATTTGCCGTGTTTACGTGGTTTTGGTAATTCCGTTATTCAGTCTGTACGTGCATGCCCAGTAGAATTAGTAATAGATGATATAAAAGTTAAAGTAGATTTGATTATCGTGCCCGATCGTTTCCTTAGTTACGAAGTCTTAGTAGGTCAAACCGTAACTGAACAATCGCATATTCAAATTATGAAAGATAATAAAAGTTTAATAATTCGATCAAAACTTTATACTCCTGAAAAACGGTTTGTTATTAAGATTTGCAGCACAGTTGTAATTTACGGAAGCGCTATGATTAAAATTAAAACTGATTGTGATTTTACTGGGGTAATTTACATCGAAGATAGTCAAAGGACTAAATATAAATTAGTAGGTGGTAAAATTAATATTAAAAATGGTATAGGCTATGTCCGGGTAGAAAATAACAGGTATCTAGCAATACAATTCCAAACAAATCAGATTGTAACCCGAGGTATAATGCACTCTGAATATGCGGGTAGTTCTAAGTGTCTAAAAATAAATAAAATATGTAACGATGCTAGCACACTTAGATCAGAAGACTTGAATATTGGTAATAATTTGAATGAAATTCAAAAGCAAATGTTATTAGCTCTCGCAAATGAATTCAGAGATTGTTTTGCTACAAATATGTCAGAATTAGGATGTACAAATATTACCTCCATAGATATAGAGTTAAGAGATTCTACTCCGGTTGTATATCGGCCATATCGACTCAGTCATACTGAAAGGGCTGAAGTTAGGTCAATGGTGGATGAATTATTACAAAATAATATAATTAGGGAATCTTCTTCTCCCTATGCGTCACCCATCATTATAGTTAAAAAGAAGACCGGTGATAAGCGCTTGTGTATCGATTACCGAGCTCTGAACAATAAAACGGTAAAACAGCATTATCCCATTCCTCGTATTGAAGATCAAATAGATAGGCTAGCGGGTAACGTTTTCTTTAGTACATTAGACTTAGCTTCTGGCTATTACCAGATACCTATAAGTGAGGAGTCTAAGAGTAAAACAGCGTTTGTCACTCCGGATGGGCAGTTTGAGTTTAACCGGATGCCTTTCGGATTGGCAAATGCTCCGGCAGTTTTCCAGAGGACAATAAATATGGTATTAGGTAACTCCCGCTATGATTCAGCTTTGGCGTATATGGATGATGTCTTAATTCCGTCAAAATCCTTTGAACAAGGTTTAGAAAGGCTCCGTACTATTTTTGAGAAATTTCGTCAGTCAGGGTTAACATTGAAGCCGCAGAAATGCTATTTTTTCAAAGAAGAAGTTGATTACTTAGGTTTCGAAGTCTCTGGAGCGGGTATTAAACCAGGTTCACGAAAAGTAGAGGCCGTTAGTAACTTTCCCATCCCCAAGGATGTTCATAATGTGAGGCAAATTATTGGACTTGCAAGTTTTTTTAGAAGGTTTATTAAGGGATTTGCGCAGATTACTACACCGTTAACAAAGTTATTAAAGAAGAATGCAGTTTGGGAATGGGGCAAAGAGCAGGAGAATGCATTCAATGAAATTAAGCGCGTTTTATCCTCCAGGCCCGTTTTAGCTTTGTATAATCCAAGTGCTGAGACACAAGTTCACACGGATGCCAGCAAACATGGGGTAGGCGGTGTTCTATTGCAAAAGCAGTTTGATTCAAATTTTAAGCCCGTAGCGTATTATAGTCGACAAACGTCTCCAGAAGAGTCACACTTTTCCTCTTATGAATTGGAAACGTTAGCGGTCATAGCGTCATTAATGAAGTTTAGACCGTATGTGTTAGGATTAAATTTTACCGTAGTAACAGATTGCAATTCGCTTAGGGCTACATTCCAAAAGAAAGACATGATACCCCGTGTTGCTAGGTGGTGGAGTTTAATCCAAGAGTATGACTGCGATATCAAGTATAGGTCTGGCCAGAGTATGATTCATGTTGACGCTTTAAGTCGAAATCCAATTTCTGGTGAAGTAGGCATTATTAGGGCTATTGAAACTTTTGATGTAATGAATATAAATGATGATTGGTTAGTAACGGTTCAGTCAAATGATTCTGAACTAAACCGAATAAAGGATATTTTATCAGATCAGCAATATGATGATGTAATTGACATAAAGAAAAATTTTGTCCTTAAGAAAGAAAGAATTTACCGAAATACTGATGAAGGGTTGAGGTGGGTAGTACCTAAAGGATGTCGATGGCAAATCTTACAAAAAAATCATGATCAAATAGGACATTTTGGATTTGAGAAAACGTATGATAGGATTAAAGAACACTATTGGTTCCCGAGGATGCGTAAGTTCATTAGAAAATATGTTAACTGTTGTTTAGAATGTGCTCATAGTAAGATTCCCGCAGGTAAAAAGGAAGGATATCTTCACCCTATACCTAAAGTTTCTACTCCTTTTCATACGATTCATATCGATCATGTGGGCCCTTTTGTCAATAGTAAACGCAAAAACGCATATATTTTAGTTATTATAGATGCTTATACAAAATTTATTGTTTTAAAAGCAGTCAAGAATACAAGGTCAAAAACTAGTATTGGGGTACTTCGGGATTATTTTGGGACATTTGGGTTACCTATACGTTTGATCAGTGACCGTGGGACTTCATTTACTAGTACCCAATTTAAGAAATTTATGCTAGAATTAGGAGTTAGACATATTATGAATGCAGTTGCCTCTCCACGAGCTAATGGCCAAGTGGAGAGGTATAACCGTACAATATTAGATTCTTTAGCCGCACAAAATCATGGACAAGATGAAAGATTGTGGGACGATAGGTTATTACAGGTTCAATGGGGCTTGAACAACACGATAAATAAAGGCACCGGGAAATCTCCATCTGAGATATTGTTTGGACTTAAACTTGGTAATATAAATGAAGGTCATATCGTTACCGAGATTGAATCTGATCTCGGAAGTAGTACTTCAAATATTGAAAATAATATAGATAGCGTTATTGATGATCAGTATTGCCAAATAGAGCAAAATACAGTAGGAATACAATCAGATAATATGCGGGATAATGATAACTCCCAAAATATAGATTGCGTAGAAAGTAATGAGATAGTCTCGCCTAGAATAGATGTTGTTAAGGTTAGAGATGAAGTAGATAAATTTGTATCACAGTCACAAAAAAAAGCAAAAACATAATTTTGATAAAAAGAGAAAACAACCTAGAACATATAACGTCGGGAACCTAGTTAGAATCGAAAAAGTAGTCCATAGTGTTGGTAAGAGTAGAAAGTTGCTTCCTAAACTATCAGGGCCGTATAAAATTACAAAAATATTAGATAATGATAGATACGAAATATGTGACACACCTATCACTAAAAAAGGAAATAAGTTATATACAGGGATCTACGCAGTTGATAAAATATTTCCATGGTTATGTTTTAATGACGAAGATGACGATTCTCAATCGGATAGTACTGATGGGGGTGAAAATGAGGATTGAGTTATGTACCTATATGAACTTAATTAGATAATAATTTAATGTTAAGCTCGTATAAATATTTCAATTTATGTTGGTACAGTGCATAAAGTATGTAACTTGTCATCAGGTGTGTAGCACAAAGTGTGCATTTAAATGTATAATGTGTACTTGGAGCAAAATGTGTATTTCGTAGCACAACGTGTGCTTGACGCAAAGTGCGTAATTTACTGCTCAATGTGGGCGAAGCGCAATGTGCGCATTTTAAAACACAACATGTGTTTGGTGCAAAGTGCACGATTTATAGCACAACGTGTGCGAAGCGCAATGTGCGCATTTCAAAACACAACGTGTGTATGGCGCAAAGTGCGCATGCTATTAGCACAAAGTGTGCCCTCAGCGCAATGTGCGCATTCTAAAACACAATATGTGATTTGCACAACGTGTGCTTTATGTAGTTTGAATGATTGATTGTTAATTTTAATTGTTATAATGCTCCTTATTCATGTGAAGTAATAATGTAATAACTAATAGTTATAGAACTGGCATATTCTTTTTGGCTTTAGTATTACTAACTTTACTTTAGTATAACTTTATTGTACCATATAAATAAGCATTTTCATTTGTAATTTAGAGGTTAAGAGACTTGTGATTCATTAAATTGTTATTAACTTAATAATAAAATAAATAATTAACTTATTGTTAAACAAATATCCAATGTAAATTTGTTCACGAGGACGCGAACTTATATCAGGATGGACGAGCTGTTAGATTATTAAAATAAATAACGGATCAATTAATAAATATTATGAATTTTATACCATGTTCTGTATAATTTTGTTTGGGTTTCTTGATTTTTATTTTCGGTTCCACTACATTGAGATATTTATTTTCATTAATTAAACTTAGAAATATATATCAAATGTAAACATCTTTTAAAATATGATATTAAAATTTATTACACAATTTCTTTAGTATTATATAAACTTACATAATAATAGTGAATTGTTACAATCAGAATATAATTAATAAGTTGTTCGTTTGACTTGTTCGTTGAACATCTTGGTTGGCATTCTGAAACTTACGCGCGGTCGGTACGGGCGCGAGACGAAAAAAGTCAAGCGATCAACGGTTAAGAGGATTATAATTTAGATTTACAATAAGTAATACATAGTCAAACAAATTTCTGCAGTTTCATTTATATTGAATACTTCACATGGCTCAGAAGCGAGATGGGTCTATAGTTCTTCAGCAAGGCTTTATCGCCTTTTTTAAAGAACAGCACCACCACACTTCTGTTCCATGCTTCCGGCGTTACCCCTTCGAGCAGGACGGAATTGAAGAGCCTTTGGAGGACCTTCAGTACCGGAGTTCCACCCGCTCTTAGAAGCTCTGTTGTAATTCCATCGTCGCCCGGCGCTTTGTTGTTTTTGAGTTGTTTAAGGGCAGTCCTAATCTCGTACAGGCTGATATCCGGGATGTCTTCAGTATAGTGTCGGGTGAGCTTGGCTCTTGGGTCTTTGCCTAATCTAACAGGTTTAGCGACCGAGGTATATAGCTGTCCATAGAACCTCTCAATCTCCCTTAGCACCTCTGGTATGGTAGACGCTACACTGCCGTCCTCTGTCTTCAGCTTCGTCAACTGGCTCTGCCCAATAGATAATTCTCTCGCGAACACTTTGGAGCCTTGGTTTCGCTCTATTGTCTCCTTAATGCAGCGAGTATTAAAGCTGCGGATGTCGTGTCGCAGAGACTTGGAGATACGTCTATTGAGCTGCCGATATGCTTCAGCGTCATCAGAGGACTGTAGAGACATTGCGCGCCTTTCCGCCATGAGGTTGAGGGTATGACCAGTCAGTTTCTGGGGTCTATTTCTACGGTTAGGTCTAAAGAATTTAGACCCCACCGTGTGGACAGTTTCTACCAGCCTGTTATTTATATCGTCCACTGACATGCAATCCTCTAGGCAAGCAAAGCGGTTTGTCAGCTCGAGTTGAAAGCTCTCGGGGTTTTGAATGTGCACGGATGAGGGTCGGAGTGTAGACTTCACTAGTCGTGATCTCTCCCGTTTGACATTAATATTCAATGTGCCTCGAACCATTCGGTGATCGCTACCGGTTTTCACCCTGTTGATCACTGAGACATCATTGAATATCCGTCTATCGGTGGTCAATATGAAGTCTATCTCGTTCCTCGTGTGCTTGTTGGGATGGAGCCAGGTCCATTTCCTATGAGGCGGCTTCTTGAAGAAGGAGTTCATCATAAAGAGTCCCTCCATCTCTAGAAAATCGGCCAGCCTCTGGCCCCTGGGGTTCCTGTCGCCGGATCCAAATTGTCCCACTTTCAACTCATTCTCACCCCGCTTGCCCAGTTTCGCATTGAAGTCCCCCATAACAACACAGAAATGAGTTTTAGAGGTATGTATGGCTGTACTTATGTCCTCATACATAACCTCCACCTCGTCATCTGGATGCGTCGAGGTCGGCGCGTATACCTGGATGACCTTCAACGAGTACCTTTTTGACACTCTGAGTATCAGGTATGCTACCCTGCTCGACACACTCGTGATGGATTCGATGCTGTTTACGAGGGACTTGTGGACGATAAACCCAACACCACCCTGGGACTTATGATCACCTTCCCGGTGGTAGAGTAAGTTGCCAGATTTCAGGGTTATCGTATCCTCTCCCTGTCTTCGGACCTCAGATAATCCTACAATATCCCACCGCAACTTACTCATTTCCTCTTCCAGCTCATCGAGCTTTGTGTCCTCCTTCAGCGTGCGCGCATTGTACGTCACCAGCGATAACCCACGCCTATGGTCCATTTTCGAAGCATTAGTCGTCGTACAGTTGGAACCCGCCCGGGGATTCTTAGCACCCCTGGCTCCGGCACTTGACCGGCGCCTGTCGGACACGCCAGTGTCGCCTCCGGAGCCGCCGGGCACTTGGGGCCTTCCTAGATTACTACTCATGGGGGGGGGGGTTTGGACCGTAACCCGCCACGCTGGTCCAATGCGTGTTGGCGGGTCGCCAGAGCCTCGTTCGTTGTTCTGCAGGGTGCACCGCGAGCAGGTGAGGATGGTTTGTGTATCGGTAAAACACAAAAATGTTCGGAACGAATCCGTGTCACAGGCTGGGCCAATCAGAGCACGTTATCGTGCCATGTTTCTAAACCGAGCCAATAGAGGGCGCTAGGCTTCATGGCGAAAGTTTTAGAAGTTATTATTTCGGCGGCATTCCGCCATTACGTTTTTTCTTGTTGAACTAGTCCTGTTGAAAACGTAAAACTTTTTCCATCTTATCGTACCGACCTATACAATTTGTGTCAAAACGTCCGCCACCCGCGCACAAATCGAACTTTAATAAAGAAAACTTAACCTGTGAAGTACAAGTGAAGTGACTATCACATCCAACCACAAGTGAAGCGTACGCTAGCAGCCGAACTCCAACCCTCAGCATCCATCACCAGGTAAGGTTTGGAACATTATGCTGATAGCCTACCCCTGTAACCAGTGTTCGTTCTACATTTTATCCGACTGCGTTACATTTTTGGTGCCGAAACCAGGGAATTTTTAGATAACCGTACCGTACCTACCTACCTGCACTTGCCACTTCAAAATCGTCAAAGTTTTCCGTTCATAATCGTGCTTACATCAATATTACAAGACATCTAACGTAATTATAACGGTTTGTAATTATTGATAAAGCAATTCACCTATCTATCTACCAAGTATTCATGCTTTCAAGTTGCCAGGATTTCATGTTAATTATTATATTATTATAATTGTTTCTTTATATAAATAAAGGATTGTATGTTCTTACCACAACAAAATTATCAATGATAAGCAAACATAAATAGAATTAACCGGTTCAGTTACTTACATAACTTGTTTATTTTCTTATATTTTGTGTATGTGTAGTGAACTTTGTTTTTATAGTATTAAACCAATTGTTTTATGTGAATGCAACCTGTCTGTACATCTACCTCACATTTAAATTTGTTCATTGTTGTACTGGTTTACTTTCCAAGGCTATCTTACATAGTAAATTAAGTTATTGTTGTTGTGTTTATTTGTATGATAGGCAAGCAACTAATTGTTTGTGTGCCCATCTGAATTTATTTGTGTGTTCTAGTTCTTATTTTTTATTTCTTTGTTCATGATGGCATATGCATTAAGGCATAAAGGCTCCGGTCATAAGGTTAAGGCCAAACTGTCTGAGGTTGAAGACAGTGAAAGTCATTCCATAAAGGATATTCCAACGTTGAGAAGAAAACGTACTGTTGCATTCAACCGGTTGACAAAAGCTGCACATATAGGCAAATTAATTCAAAATGATCCTTCACAATTAGAATTGTTTTTAGCATATTGTCGTGAGTTACCTAACATTGCACTTAGTTTTGAAGAAGCACATTATGCCCTGTTGGCCCTTCTTAGTGCTGCTGATGATGATGATGAAGGTATGCAGGAGAAATTTGATACCATGTATTTTGAAATAATGGGTCTCCAGTCTAGATACAGCTCATCAGACTCAGAGTTGTCAAACCAACCAAAGGGTCATTCTACTAATGTTAGATTGCCTAAAATAACACTACCAAAATTCTCCGGTAATATCAAAGAATGGCCTGAGTTTATTGCAATCTACAATTCTCTTATTCATGAGTCATCGTCGCTTAGTGATATTGAGAAGTTTCATTATTTATCGTCGGTTTTACATGGTGAAGCTCACAATATTCTCCGTACATTTCCCCTCACTGGTGAACATTACCGTGATGCATATACCACACTCGTTGCTCGTTTTGAAAACAGCCGTGACCTGGCGTTCACTTGTTGGCGGGATATTCTGCAAGTGACCTTTAAGGTAAATAATGCTCATGATTTCCGTCAATCGTTGGACATGATTGATGAAAATCTCATTGTTTTGAAAAGATTAAACTTACCAACAAATCATTGGGATTTTATATTATGTTATCATATTTTGTCAAAGCTGGATGTCAAACTTCGCCGGGAATTCGATGAAAAGCACACCTCACCTATGCCCAAATATAAGGAACTTAACGCCTTTTTGCAGTCCAAATGTGAGGCCATGCTTCGAGATACCCATTTCGTCGACTCCAAACAGCCTGTATCGAGTCATCACCGTGAGTATACCAAGCCATGCCTTTCACAGCCTTCACCGAAGCGCAGCATCATTGCATCTCACTCTCTCCTAGTGGCACCTTCCTCGACACCTACACCTTTATCAACCCGTAACGTCAACGTGAGGAAGGCGAGGCCAATCGGACCACCAGTAGCAAATATTGTTGGCAACGATGGGCCTTCGCAAAATAAGGCAAGTGAGATCGAAGCTACTAAGCCGATTCGGAAGTGCTCTTTCTGTGGGGATAATCATAGTATCGTCACATGCACATCGTTTGCATCGAAATCTTTGGAAGAACGATTATCGATCGCATCCGAATGTCGATGGTGTTATAACTGTTTAAATTCGTCACATCAGCGACAACAGTGTGCGTCCATTTTTAGTTGCCAAAAATGTGGACGTAAACATCACACCTTATTGCACCCACACAAACCAGCTGACAGCTCCGATCCGGCGGCAGCTGCGGTTACTTTGGTTTCAAAGGAAAATTTTCTAAGGGCGGATGCTCCTCCCACGTCCACGGTTCTGCTTGCAACTGCTCTCATACAGGTCAAGGATTCAGAAGGCGAATTTCAAACGTTTCGTGCCCTTTTCGACACCGGAAGCCAAAACAACTTCATAACCGAAGATGCTATGCATCGTCTTAAGTTAAAACCAACAGCATCTGCTATCAGCGTCAACGGCCTGGGGGATCTGCAGCTCCAATTTTAGGGATGATAAATTGTGACGTCGGCACAGATAATGACGTAAAGTTCAACCTGGATTTGCAGGTCTTACCTAAAACATGTGGGGATCAGCCAATCACAAAATTAACCACGTGCGACTGGTCTCATATCAATTCGCTACAACTAGCAGATCCTGGGTTTGACGTCCCGAGCCCCATCGATATCCTTTTAGGTGCAGATGTTTTTGCTGACTCTCTTCTCACCCAACGCATCAAGGGCAACGCAACGCAACCTCGTGCATTCAACTCGGTGTTTGGATGGCTCTTACTCGGAAAAACACCTATAGCTACTGCAAGTGTGGCACTATTAGGTGCTGATCAGTATAGTCGTGACGAAGGCCTTTCTCGTATCGTGCAAAAATTTTGGGAACTCGACAGCATTCCACAATCTCACAATATATCTCCCAGTGACCAGTTGTGTGAGGATAAATTTCGTAACGAACATCTTCGCGATGAAACAGGTCGGTATGTCGTAGCACTTCCATTTAAGGAAAATTCGGAGCCCGTTTTTGAAGGTTCTCGTGATCTTGCTCTCAGGCGTTTCCATGCCATCGAACGTAGACTTTCTCGAGATCCTAATCTGCACCATCAGTATGTTGAATTTATGAATGATTATATACAATGTGGTCACATGTCACCAGTAACTGCCAAGAGAATGCATGAAGGGAAGTATTATATTCCACATCATTGTATTGTTCGTCCAGATAGTGCCACCACAAAATTGCGTGTGGTTTTCGATGCATCCGCGAAAGATCGAAATTCTAAATCTTTAAATGATACTCTCTTAACAGGACCGAAGTTGCAATCTAACATCGTAGATATTCTGTTGCGATTTCGAGAACATGCAGTCGTATTCATGGCGTATGTGAGACAAATGTATCGTCAAATTAACGTAATACCTGCCCATCGTGAGTATCAGCGAATTCTCTGGAGAGCGAACTCACAGGAACCTCTTCAAGAATACGAGTTGAATACTGTCACGTATGGTGTCTCTTCCGCCCCATTTCTAGCGTGTCGCATGATGCAGCAATTGGCGATCGATGAAGGTGATGCCTTCCCGTTGGCAAAAAAGGTACTTACAACCGACATTTATGTGGATGATGTAGTTACTGGTAACGGATCACTACTAGAAGCACAAAGGGCAAAATCACAAGTCATAGCACTTTTTAAACGTGGACATCTGGAATTGAGGAAATGGGCTAGTAACATACCTGAACTCTTATCGGATTTGTCTCCAAGTGATTGTCTGACAGAGGCAATATCGTTTGACGATAGTGAAAATACCTCGATCAAGGTTCTTGGTCTGAAATGGGAACCATCGTCCGATTGTTTTGTTTTTAACGTTCAACCATCTAATCAACCGTGTACCAAACGTACCATTCTCAGCGAGTTAGCACGAATCTTTGATCCACTAGGATTTTTATCACCACTTACCATTTCTATTAAATGTTTAATTCAAAAACTTTGGATCTTGGGCGCCGCTTGGGATGCATTACCGCCAGAAGAAGTTATATCTATCTGGAATGAATATCTGCAGCAAGTGTCTGTCCTTCGTAGTCTTAAGATACCTAGACGTATAACAAATACCACTTTCCAATCATATGAGTTACACGGTTTTGCGGACAGTTCTCAAATCGCTTACGGAGCTGCCGTATACCTGCGTATTGTAGAACGTGATGGCTCCACACACGTATTTCTTGTTTGTGCTAAAGCTCGTGTGGCCCCTTTAAAAAGTTTATCTATACCTCGTTTAGAACTGTGCGCGGCAGTATTACTAGCGGATCTCATACAGTTTGCCAAAAACACATTACATATCCCTATTGAGTCCATGACGCTTTGGACCGATTCGAGCGTTGTTCTTTCGTGGTTGCAATCTCATTCGTCTAGATGGACTACTTTCGTCGCCAACCGTGTCAGTCACATTCATGAGATTGCGTCAACTGAAAAATGGCGTCATGTACCATCGGCAGATAATCCCGCAGATATATGTTCTCGTGGTCAAATGCCAAAAGATTTAGTCCATAACTCGTTATGGTGGGCGGGACCGGAGTGGTTGTCTAAACCGTCGCATTTCTGGCCTGACACTCTACCAAGTTTCCCTACGGACAATGTGGTGTTAGAGGAACGCCACAAGACAACTTTGGTGACGGATTTCGTGGCGGTACATAATGTACATATCGTAGATCGCTTGCTTGAAAGATTCTCATCGTTCGATAAAATAACTCGTATTGTATCGTATGTCCTCCGATTTATCACCAAACAAAGGCCAGAAGGTTATTTCATTAGTGAAGAAGAACGTCATCGTGCAATAACCCGCATCGTAGCGCACGTTCAGAGTAGTCATTTTGCAAAAGAGATATCTCAGTTGAAATCTGAACAACCCTTGCAGAAATCGTTTCGCAAACTCAATCCTTTTCTGGACACCGAGGGTATTCTTAGAGTGGGAGGTCGAATTTCTCGCTCAGGTTTAGAATTCGAACATAAACATCCGGCTTTGTTACCATCCAACAGTCCTCTCACTTCATCTGTAATCGATAGTATCCATCGTAAATTTTGTCATCCGGGCCTTAATACCACGCAGTACTTGATTTTGCAACAGTTTTGGATTTTATCAGCAAAACGTGTCATTAGACATCATCTCTCCAAATGTATTCGTTGTCATCGTCTTCATCCTCAACCGTTGCAACCTTTCATGAGCGATCTTCCGTCTTTCCGCGTTAACCAGGCCAAACCATTTTCAATTGTAGGCGTCGATTTTGGTGGCCCATTCAAAATCAAACTGGGTTCTCATCGTGGTGCAAAATTGGATAAAGCATATTTATGTCTATTTGTATGCCTTAGCACCAAAGCTGTGCACCTAGAAGTTGTCTCAACCTTATCCACTGAGGGTTTCATTGCTGCCTTGCGTAGATTTATCTCACGACGTGGTCGATGCAACGTTATACACTCTGATTGCGGTACAAATTTCGTAGGAGCACATAACCAATTATCATTATTGATGAAAGACGCTTGTAATTCTGAACGTGTTGAATTCAAATTTAACCCTCCTTCTGCCCCACATTTCGGTGGAGTGTGGGAAATCCAAATTAAGGCTGCAAAAACTCATTTGTATCGTGTCATAGGTGACCAAACGTTAACATTTGAGGAACTTTACACTTTGTTTACTCAAATCGAAGCGGTATTGAATTCACGTCCGTTATGCCCGTTGAGTTCTGATCCTAACGATCTATCCGTCTTAACACCAGGGCATTTTTTAACATTGGAGCCCTTAACTTCTTTGCCGGAAACTGATTTCACCGAGACACGGATAAACCGTCTGAATCGATGGCAGCTAATACAATCCTTTCAGCAACGATTTTGGACACGTTGGAAGCAAGAATATTTACATTCTTTAACACAACGCATGAAGTGGACTAACAATTGTCACCTGAAGTTAGATGCCTTAGTTTTGATCAAGGACGATGTTCGTCCACCATTGCAGTGGTCATTAGGTCGGGTAGTAGAGCTTCATCCGGGTCCAGACGGGGTGGCTAGAGTGGCAAGTGTACGGACCGCGACTAACATACTCAAACGCCCATTAGTAAAGTTGTGTCCCTTACCTAGTGATTAGTTAATTTGTTATTTGTTAAAAGTAATATTATTATTTCTTTCTTAGTATTAATTTTTGTTTTAACGTACTTACCTATTGGCGCATCCAATAGGCTTTAGCTTGTAATTTTTTTTTTGGTCCTTCGAGCCAGATTTTTATTTAGTCTAGAAAATACCATATGTATTTTGGTGGGCGGTATGTATCGGTAAAACACAAAAATGTTCGGAACGAATCCGTGTCACAGGCTGGGCCAATCAGAGCACGTTATCGTGCCATGTTTCTAAACCGAGCCAATAGAGGGCGCTAGGCTTCATGGCGAAAGTTTTAGAAGTTATTATTTCGGCGGCATTCCGCCATTACGTTTTTTCTTGTTGAACTAGTCCTGTTGAAAACGTAAAACTTTTTCCATCTTATCGTACCGACCTATACAATTTGTGTCAAAACGTCCGCCACCCGCGCACAAATCGAACTTTAATAAAGAAAACTTAACCTGTGAAGTACAAGTGAAGTGACTATCACATCCAACCACAAGTGAAGCGTACGCTAGCAGCCGAACTCCAACCCTCAGCATCCATCACCAGGTAAGGTTTGGAACATTATGCTGATAGCCTACCCCTGTAACCAGTGTTCGTTCTACATTTTACCCGACTGCGTTACATTTATTGGTGCCGAAACCAGGGAATTTTTAGATAACCGTACCGTACCTACCTACCTGCACTTGCCACTTCAAAATCGTCAAAGTTTTCCGTTCATAATCGTGCTTACATCAATATTACAAGACATCTAACGTAATTATAACGGTTTGTAATTATTGATAAAGCAATTCACCTATCTATCTACCAAGTATTCATGCTTTCAAGTTGCCAGGATTTCATGTTAATTATTATATTATTATAATTGTTTCTTTATATAAATAAAGGATTGTATGTTCTTACCACAACAAAATTATCAATGATAAGCAAACATAAATAGAATTAACCGGTTCAGTTACTTACATCGCTACTTCGGGGAAGAAAGGGCGTAAAAGCCACTTTTGGCCAAAATGAGTTAATAATGCAACTTTGTTTAGTTTTCGACGCTCTATCGATCTGTATATTTTAAATTTCAATATTCCCAAAAAAATGGCTTTTACCCCCATGATTTTTTTCTCACCAAAACCATTTTTATTAAAAAAAATTGACGTATATGACATTATTTAATTATTTCAAATTAATAAGGGCGTATCACCATAGTATGAAAGAATATTTGGTCGTAAATACAATATTTATTACGTAATGACTTTTACGACATTTTTACTTGGCAATTTAAATATGATTTGGCTTTTACGCCCTTGCACAAAAATAAAAACTTGGAGTTACAGCATTCAAATCGTAACAATAACAATTTCTTTAGTCTAAAAATCGGAGAGTAATCATGTCATTTATCGTTGTCTCTTATGCGTACGTTAAACAGTCTTACAATGGAGTGAGATAGAAACATAATTTATTTAGCCAATAAAGCGCGCGCGCTGCCGACGACACACGCACAAACACAATCGCAACCTGCATGTACACGACTTACCACAAGTGAAGTCCACGTGTCCAATCTTGTCAGTCTGTCAATCGCAGTTTCTTTACCGGATTGTTATTGTTTACGTTCCGTTTGAATATTAATACAGTGCGAATAAGTTACTTGTTTAATTTAAAAAATGGATAATACGAAGCCGAAAGCCTTGGATTCCTTGCTAAAAAGAAGGAATATCGTTAATGCATTATTACAAAGCCGTCGTCGTTCATCACAAAGGTAAGTTTTAAGTAATAGTACAGTACCTATCTATTATTCTTGGCTCAAACTGTTTAGACGTGCTTACCTAATGTGATGTTTCTTTAGTTAGAGATATTCGTAGTGTAGCGCGCCACCTATCTGACAGCGAGCGCGTTCGCGAGCGGCCTGCTCGCGTAGTCCGTTGCCCGCTAGGAGCTCTCTTGCAATTATGCTATATTTTACTTAATTTGTATGTATTGTTTGGTTCAGTCAATTTAATATAACTCCTACGTTAAAACCAGTGTTTCTTTTGCTGAAGAAGGTTCACGCCCATCTGAAACGAAGCATACCATCTCGCTTCCCACAAATGGCGCCCAACAGGGGGGGCGTGAAAATTTTTTTTCGGTAAATTTTCACTGTCTATCTTGAGAAGATATTTTACAAGAGTGATGCCCAAGAAGATGAGATCGCGTCGTCAGTCCGCAGACGACTTCACCGACGCGACCGCGACTAATAATATCCAAGAAGGAGGTAACCAATTAAGTATAGAGACAATGTTGTGTGAATTGCAAAGATCCCGTGCGATCATCGAACGACTCCTAGGCGAAAAACAAAGAGATGTACATTCCGGAAACCTATCGTGCTGCACATCCCGCTTCTCCGGTGACGGCTGCGTTGACAGCTTCATTGACGCCGTGGAAGCCTACATGGAGTGCTGCAACGTCTCCGACGCCAACGCACTCAGGGGTATGTCCATGCTCCTGATCGGCCCTGCAGCAGTGTGGTGGCAAAGCGTTCGGTTCGAAGTACAATGCTGGAGCGACGTGACTGACCGTTTAAGAGGTGCGTATGGTTTCTAGCACATCAAAATTGAGTAATCATTATAATATTAATGGTACTTTGACAGCTAGCTTTGATTTACAAAAGGTATTGACAACACCCCACGGAGATAGCATGTTGTTAGGGTACTCAAGAAAGTATGCAGTTTTTAATTTCACCATTTATGAAAGTGGAACTCAAAATGTGAATTGCTACATTTGGGGAGAGTGTGACGGAAAACGAGGTAGCCAAGAAATAGCAACTTGTCTCTTTAAGTATTTACAAGAAGTTGACGAAAGAAAAATAAAAAAATTGATTTTATACTGCGATTCCTGTACAGGTCAAAATAAAAATAAAGTAGTTCTATCTGCCATAAACTATTACCTCAAAAAGTCCGTAAATTTAGAAACAATACAGCTTAACTTTTTGTTGCCTGGACATACATACATGCCTGTTGATTCAGTGCATGCAACAATAGAACGAGAAATAAAAAAACTCACCGTCTGGAGTCCTTCCCAGTGGATGCCTTACATTGCTTCTGCCCGAAAACGGCCACGACCTTATCGTGTTATTGTCATGGAGCATAGTGATTTTATTAGTTGGGACGAACTAGCTACAAAGACTTTCACTAAGGAAACGCTAAAAAACATGCAATTTAAAAATATTCGGATTGCTACATTTAAGAAGAAGAATGTTGATCAAGTTGAAATTAAGTACTCCATGCATGAAGACACATCAGTACAAAAAGTCATTCTATTTGAAGTACCTGAAAAAAGGCCAAATACAAAAGGGAAATCTAAAGCGAGAGGAAGACCTAAAAAAAATATTTGTTTAGATACAACTAATAATCACTGCCAAGCTGAAAAATCAAACGAATTTGTGTTGCGTAAGTTATATGACGCCAGATTACCAATTTCGACTGCAAAATATAACGATTTAAAACTTCTTTGTGACAATCACACAATACCCAGACCGTTCCAACAAGATTTTTTGTCGCTGCCTCATTTTAAAACAGTAGTAGACCAATTACTAGATACCGACGAAGAAGACGATGTAGTAGAGGAATTAGAATGAATGGGTACTTATCTACATTTTAATTTCATTAGAATAATGCATGAATGATTAATAAGTAGAAGAAAGATTTATTTTACAAATTATAATTTAAAAAAAAGGTTAAACAAATAAGAAAAAGAAAAAAATATATAAGAAGAGAAAGAAGATGAATAAAAAGAAAGTAAAAGATAAAAAAAATAAAGAAGAATACGATTACAAGCAATAAAATTAAAAAAGTAAGAAAACGAAACAAAAAACAGAAAAGGAAATAGAAAAAAAGAAGATTACTAATTATTGTCAATTTGATTTGATTTATGAATGAATAAAACTGATTTGCATCTTAACTAAATTTATTTATTTAATACACCAATACCTACCTAGTAGAATAAATTACAAACATACCATTATTTTATACTATTTTATCAATTTTAGTTAATTTATTTCTTAATTAATTAATATTAGATGATAGTAATTATTTATCACAGTTAACTTAAAATTTAAATTAATGAAAATAATCAAAGTTCAATTCAATTAAATCTTTTCTTTTGTTTCACTATTCATGAATCGTGTGCATTTAACTTAACAGGTAGGTAACCTAATTCGTTATAATAAATTTTGTAATATAGAACTATGATAAATCAGATAATAATAATTATTATGCTATTATTTTGAGCTTCTATGCACCTTAATTTCAATATTCACCACATTAAATCTTACAAAATTATAATAATTGTAGGTTTACTCACGATAATTGTTATAAGTGGTGCAGTCATTACGACCTTTTCACTGTCTAAAGATGGTTTATACGACACGATGTATGTTAGCATTATAGATATTTGTGGATTTACGTCCTATAGTACGTATTTATAGACGGTGTAAAAGCCATTTTTATTAAAATTTTGGGTCGTAAATCCATCCTATCTTCTAAACCATAAGGTCTACTTAAAATTAAGCTTCTTGATATTAAAGAGCACTTAAATGCAAGTAAATATCACCAATTCATTCGAATTTAACTCTATTGCAAAAAAAGTTATTTTCCAAAATTTAAAAAAAAAAACGTTTTTTCGCTCCCCTGTAAAGTTGCTATTTTGGCTTTTACGCCCTTTCTTCCCCGAAGTAGCGACATAACTTGTTTATTTTCTTATATTTTGTGTATGTGTAGTGAACTTTGTTTTTATAGTATTAAACCAATTGTTTTATGTGAATGCAACCTGTCTGTACATCTACCTCACATTTAAATTTGTTCATTGTTGTACTGGTTTACTTTCCAAGGCTATCTTACATAGTAAATTAAGTTATTGTTGTTGTGTTTATTTGTATGATAGGCAAGCAACTAATTGTTTGTGTGCCCATCTGAATTTATTTGTGTGTTCTAGTTCTTATTTTTTATTTCTTTGTTCATGATGGCATATGCATTAAGGCATAAAGGCTCCGGTCATAAGGTTAAGGCCAAACTGTCTGAGGTTGAAGACAGTGAAAGTCATTCCATAAAGGATATTCCAACGTTGAGAAGAAAACGTACTGTTGCATTCAACCGGTTGACAAAAGCTGCACATATAGGCAAATTAATTCAAAATGATCCTTCACAATTAGAATTGTTTTTAGCATATTGTCGTGAGTTACCTAACATTGCACTTAGTTTTGAAGAAGCACATTATGCCCTGTTGGCCCTTCTTAGTGCTGCTGATGATGATGATGAAGGTATGCAGGAGAAATTTGATACCATGTATTTTGAAATAATGGGTCTCCAGTCTAGATACAGCTCATCAGACTCAGAGTTGTCAAACCAACCAAAGGGTCATTCTACTAATGTTAGATTGCCTAAAATAACACTACCAAAATTCTCCGGTAATATCAAAGAATGGCCTGAGTTTATTGCAATCTACAATTCTCTTATTCATGAGTCATCGTCGCTTAGTGATATTGAGAAGTTTCATTATTTATCGTCGGTTTTACATGGTGAAGCTCACAATATTCTCCGTACATTTCCCCTCACTGGTGAACATTACCGTGATGCATATACCACACTCGTTGCTCGTTTTGAAAACAGCCGTGACCTGGCGTTCACTTGTTGGCGGGATATTCTGCAAGTGACCTTTAAGGTAAATAATGCTCATGATTTCCGTCAATCGTTAGACATGATTGATGAAAATCTCATTGTTTTGAAAAGATTAAACTTACCAACAAATCATTGGGATTTTATATTATGTTATCATATTTTGTCAAAGCTGGATGTCAAACTTCGCCGGGAATTCGATGAAAAGCACACCTCACCTATGCCCAAATATAAGGAACTTAACGCCTTTTTGCAGTCCAAATGTGAGGCATGCTTCGAGATACCCATTTCGTCGACTCCAAACAGCCTGTATCGAGTCATCACCGTGAGTATACCAAGCCATCCCTTTCACAGCCTTCACCGAAGCGCAGCATCATTGCATCTCACTCTCTCCTAGTGGCACCTTCCTCGACACCTACACCTTTATCAACCCGTAACGTCAACGTGAGGAAGGCGAGGCCAATCGGACCACCAGTAGCAAATATTGTTGGCAACGATGGGCCTTCGCAAAATAAGGCAAGTGAGATCGAAGCTACTAAGCCGATTCGGAAGTGCTCTTTCTGTGGGGATAATCATAGTATCGTCACATGCACATCGTTTGCATCGAAATCTTTGGAAGAACGATTATCGATCGCATCCGAACGTCGATGGTGTTATAACTGTTTAAATTCGTCACATCAGCGACAACAGTGTGCGTCCATTTTTAGTTGCCAAAAATGTGGACGTAAACATCACACCTTATTGCACCCACACAAACCAGCTGACAGCTCCGATCCGGCGGCAGCTGCGGTTACTTTGGTTTCAAAGGAAAATTTTCTAAGGGCGGATGCTCCTCCCACGTCCACGGTTCTGCTTGCAACTGCTCTCATACAGGTCAAGGATTCAGAAGGCGAATTTCAAACGTTTCGTGCCCTTTTCGACACCGGAAGCCAAAACAACTTCATAACCGAAGATGCTATGCATCGTCTTAAGTTAAAACCAACAGCATCTGCTATCAGCGTCAACGGCCTGGGGGGATCTGCAGCTCCAATTTTAGGGATGATAAATTGTGACGTCGGCACAGATAATGACGTAAAGTTCAACCTGGATTTGCAGGTCTTACCTAAAACATGTGGGGATCAGCCAATCACAAAATTAACCACGTGCGACTGGTCTCATATCAATTCGCTACAACTAGCAGATCCTGGGTTTGACGTCCCGAGCCCCATCGATATCCTTTTAGGTGCAGATGTTTTTGCTGACTCTCTTCTCACCCAACGCATCAAGGGCAACGCAACGCAACCTCGTGCATTCAACTCGGTGTTTGGATGGCTCTTACTCGGAAAAACACCTATAGCTACTGCAAGTGTGGCACTATTAGGTGCTGATCAGTATAGTCGTGACGAAGGCCTTTCTCGTATCGTGCAAAAATTTTGGGAACTCGACAGCATTCCACAATCTCACAATATATCTCCCAGTGACCAGTTGTGTGAGGATAAATTTCGTAACGAACATCTTCGCGATGAAACAGGTCGGTATGTCGTAGCACTTCCATTTAAGGAAAATTCGGAGCCCGTTTTTGAAGGTTCTCGTGATCTTGCTCTCAGGCGTTTCCATGCCATCGAACGTAGACTTTCTCGAGATCCTAATCTGCACCATCAGTATGTTGAATTTATGAATGATTATATACAATGTGGTCACATGTCACCGGTAACTGCCAAGAGAATGCATGAAGGGAAGTATTATATTCCACATCATTGTATTGTTCGTCCAGATAGTGCCACCACAAAATTGCGTGTGGTTTTCGATGCATCCGCGAAAGATCGAAATTCTAAATCTTTAAATGATACTCTCTTAACAGGACCGAAGTTGCAATCTAACATCGTAGATATTCTGTTGCGATTTCGAGAACATGCAGTCGTATTCATGGCGTATGTGAGACAAATGTATCGTCAAATTAACGTAATACCTGCCCATCGTGAGTATCAGCGAATTCTCTGGAGAGCGAACTCACAGGAACCTCTTCAAGAATACGAGTTGAATACTGTCACGTATGGTGTCTCTTCCGCCCCATTTCTAGCGTGTCGCATGATGCAGCAATTGGCGATCGATGAAGGTGATGCCTTCCCGTTGGCAAAAAAGGTACTTACAACCGACATTTATGTGGATGATGTAGTTACTGGTAACGGATCACTACTAGAAGCACAAAGGGCAAAATCACAAGTCATAGCACTTTTTAAACGTGGACATCTGGAATTGAGGAAATGGGCTAGTAACATACCTGAACTCTTATCGGATTTGTCTCCAAGTGATTGTCTGACAGAGGCAATATCGTTTGACGATAGTGAAAATACCTCGATCAAGGTTCTTGGTCTGAAATGGGAACCATCGTCCGATTGTTTTGTTTTTAACGTTCAACCATCTAATCAACCGTGTACCAAACGTACCATTCTCAGCGAGTTAGCACGAATCTTTGATCCACTAGGATTTTTATCACCACTTACCATTTCTATTAAATGTTTAATTCAAAAACTTTGGATCTTGGGCGCCGCTTGGGATGCATTACCGCCAGAAGAAGTTATATCTATCTGGAATGAATATCTGCAGCAAGTGTCTGTCCTTCGTAGTCTTAAGATACCTAGACGTATAACAAATACCACTTTCCAATCATATGAGTTACACGGTTTTGCGGACAGTTCTCAAATCGCTTACGGAGCTGCCGTATACCTGCGTATTGTAGAACGTGATGGCTCCACACACGTATTTCTTGTTTGTGCTAAAGCTCGTGTGGCCCCTTTAAAAAGTTTATCTATACCTCGTTTAGAACTGTGCGCGGCAGTATTACTAGCGGATCTCATACAGTTTGCCAAAAACACATTACGTATCCCTATTGAGTCCATGACGCTTTGGACCGATTCGAGCGTTGTTCTTTCGTGGTTGCAATCTCATTCGTCTAGATGGACTACTTTCGTCGCCAACCGTGTCAGTCACATTCATGAGATTGCGTCAACTGAAAAATGGCGTCATGTACCATCGGCAGATAATCCCGCAGATATATGTTCTCGTGGTCAAATGCCAAAAGATTTAGTCCATAACTCGTTATGGTGGGCGGGACCGGAGTGGTTGTCTAAACCGTCGCATTTCTGGCCTGACACTCTACCAAGTTTCCCTACGGACAATGTGGTGTTAGAGGAACGCCACAAGACAACTTTGGTGACGGATTTCGTGGCGGTACATAATGTACATATCGTAGATCGCTTGCTTGAAAGATTCTCATCGTTCGATAAAATAACTCGTATTGTATCGTATGTCCTCCGATTTATCACCAAACAAAGGCCAGAAGGTTATTTCATTAGTGAAGAAGAACGTCATCGTGCAATAACCCGCATCGTAGCGCACGTTCAGAGTAGTCATTTTGCAAAAGAGATATCTCAGTTGAAATCTGAACAACCCTTGCAGAAATCGTTTCGCAAACTCAATCCTTTTCTGGACACCGAGGGTATTCTTAGAGTGGGAGGTCGAATTTCTCGCTCAGGTTTAGAATTCGAACATAAACATCCGGCTTTGTTACCATCCAACAGTCCTCTCACTTCATCTGTAATCGATAGTATCCATCGTAAATTTTGTCATCCGGGCCTTAATACCACGCAGTACTTGATTTTGCAACAGTTTTGGATTTTATCAGCAAAACGTGTCATTAGACATCATCTCTCCAAATGTATTCGTTGTCATCGTCTTCATCCTCAACCGTTGCAACCTTTCATGAGCGATCTTCCGTCTTTCCGCGTTAACCAGGCCAAACCATTTTCAATTGTAGGCGTCGATTTTGGTGGCCCATTCAAAATCAAACTGGGTTCTCATCGTGGTGCAAAATTGGATAAAGCATATTTATGTCTATTTGTATGCCTTAGCACCAAAGCTGTGCACCTAGAAGTTGTCTCAACCTTATCCACTGAGGGTTTCATTGCTGCCTTGCGTAGATTTATCTCACGACGTGGTCGATGCAACGTTATACACTCTGATTGCGGTACAAATTTCGTAGGAGCACATAACCAATTATCATTATTGATGAAAGACGCTTGTAATTCTGAACGTGTTGAATTCAAATTTAACCCTCCTTCTGCCCCACATTTCGGTGGAGTGTGGGAAATCCAAATTAAGGCTGCAAAAACTCATTTGTATCGTGTCATAGGTGACCAAACGTTAACATTTGAGGAACTTTACACTTTGTTTACTCAAATCGAAGCGGTATTGAATTCACGTCCGTTATGCCCGTTGAGTTCTGATCCTAACGATCTATCCGTCTTAACACCAGGGCATTTTTTAACATTGGAGCCCTTAACTTCTTTGCCGGAAACTGATTTCACCGAGACACGGATAAACCGTCTGAATCGATGGCAGCTAATACAATCCTTTCAGCAACGATTTTGGACACGTTGGAAGCAAGAATATTTACATTCTTTAACACAACGCATGAAGTGGACTAACAATTGTCACCTGAAGTTAGATGCCTTAGTTTTGATCAAGGACGATGTTCGTCCACCATTGCAGTGGTCATTAGGTCGGGTAGTAGAGCTTCATCCGGGTCCAGACGGGGTGGCTAGAGTGGCAAGTGTACGGACCGCGACTAACATACTCAAACGCCCATTAGTAAAGTTGTGTCCCTTACCTAGTGATTAGTTAATTTGTTATTTGTTAAAAGTAATATTATTATTTCTTTCTTAGTATTAATTTTTGTTTTAACGTACTTACCTATTGGCGCATCCAATAGGCTTTAGCTTGTATTTTTTTTTTGGTCCTTCGAGCCAGATTTTTATTTAGTCTAGAAAATACCATATGTATTTTGGTGGGCGGTATGTATCGGTAAAACACAAAAATGTTCGGAACGAATCCGTGTCACAGGCTGGGCCAATCAGAGCACGTTATCGTGCCATGTTTCTAAACCGAGCCAATAGAGGGCGCTAGGCTTCATGGCGAAAGTTTTAGAAGTTATTATTTCGGCGGCATTCCGCCATTACGTTTTTTCTTGTTGAACTAGTCCTGTTGAAAACGTAAAACTTTTTCCATCTTATCGTACCGACCTATACAATTTGTGTCAAAACGTCCGCCACCCGCGCACAAATCGAACTTTAATAAAGAAAACTTAACCTGTGAAGTACAAGTGAAGTGACTATCACATCCAACCACAAGTGAAGCGTACGCTAGCAGCCGAACTCCAACCCTCAGCATCCATCACCAGGTAAGGTTTGGAACATTATGCTGATAGCCTACCCCTGTAACCAGTGTTCGTTCTACATTTTATCCGACTGCGTTACAGTTTGGGTCCCGTTAGAAGTTATATGGGACCCCATACACCCCTATATCTACATCCTTCTATATTTTTTTTGTATTATATTTAATCTATATTCTATGTATTGTTACGGAACGTTACAGTCAGCCTAAAGCAGCGAGTCATGTTACCTAGCCATTTTCCGTGCCCCTACGTTACACCCCAAGCCATTCAGCTATTGCCATGCCATAAGCTTAGACCTCCTGCAGGCCTGTAGGAGTAAGCCTTGACGGGGTGGGCGTAGGGCCAAGCCATGCCATGCCTTTATAAGCGAGTGCTCGCCGCATTCGTGACTCGATTCCGCCAGCGACAACTAGTCTTGTAATCACTGTCTGATTCTTATTGGAAAATTATAACAAGTCAAGCCTGCTGTGGATAGGGTTGCCAACTCTTATACACAGATTTGCGGGACAGTGGGGTTGAATTTGCAGGACCAGAGCAAGAAAAACGGGATACCTACAAATGTTTTTTATCAACTGGGAAGGATTCACCTGAAACGGGACATTTGGCGTCCCGCAGCCACTCAAAACGGGACGTATTATTTATATTTAGACCCTGAAAACGGGACGTCCCGCGCCCCGCGGGACGGTTGGCAACCCTATTCATGAGGGTTTCATCTCCCTCAAGGCCATCCATAATTGTTTTGTTCTGGGCCTTGAGGTTTGTCTATGATTTCATCAGTGTGGTATGCCATTAGATTTTTTTTTTTTAATTTGAGGGTTTTGTTTTTGCCTCCAAAATTTTTAAGGTGTTATTTTTTTATTTGTTCTTGAAGTTATTGCACGTCCGTTTTATTGTCGCAGCTTAGGACGATTTTTCGGTTTTTCGCCTTCCGCACTCGGTACACCTTTAGACCTGTGTTTTTGAAGTTTAAGGTGCTCCTGCAAATTTCCAGGACCTTGTCTCCAGTCTTAGAGGCATCTGTGGATGTAATTATCAGCGTGTGGTTTGGCCGAGTGCGTGCTGCCTGCGCATATGTTTTATTTGTCCTAGCCGCTATTTGCTCTGTCTGGTTATTGGGCTTTTTTATTGAACTATTGTACCACTCCATAGTCTTGTTTATAGCTTTTGAGGTGCTCACTATCTCCGCAACGTCGGCCCTCAGGGGGGTTAATAAGTCCTCCATTTGGGCCGCCGTGTCGGCGACAGCGAGCTCCTGTCCAATACCCATTTGATGCGGCCCCGAGTCTGTTAGGGCCATATCTCTCACCTCCTCGATCCTTTCCGCTATGGTACGGGCTTTACACATTATTGGAGCCGTGGCCTCTCGGATCTCCTCCCGTATTTCATCTCTGGTCGCTGGCTTGGGACTTTTTAAGGTGGCCACGTCTGTCTCCATTGACCGTAAAACCTCTCTTGAGTTCTTGTAAAGAAGTTTCCACAAGTTCGTAGTTGTGTGGTTGGGGGGCTTTATCCGGGGATCCGGTAGGTGTATGTGTGTGCGGTTCTTCTGATGGTTTTGTGGCTTTTTTAAGGTAATGGATCTCGTTGGCAAGATCACCTACCTTTTGGGATAGCTCTTTTAGTTCTGCACCAACCGGCTCCATGTTGTTGGTGTCAGAGTGGAGGGCCTCCTTTTCGCTTTCTGGGTGGACCTGAGTGGCAGAGGGTTTCTTTGGGGCCGTTACTTCACTGTGGATTGATCTCACCATTTTGAAGAAATCATCCACCTCGAAGTTCAGCCATTTTTGAACCCCCTCTACGGCGTTATGGGTACCTGTTATGGCCTCTCTGTTTCGCTCGACGCGGTCCGCTAGCTTTTTTTGGAGACTTAATATTTGGTCTTGATGTTTGCGCTCCACCCTGAGTATTCCTCTCGCCGCTCTCGCCTTTTCTATCTCCAGATTCAGGCGGTGTCTGTTGCGGGAGTCCGCGAGAGAGAGTACCAGCTCGTACTTTACGACTTTGAAAAGGAGAGAAAAAGGGCTTGCTTGGCTATATTTTTAAATAATAAAAAACTGAAGTAGATAATCAAATTATTTGTATTTTCATAACTTAAAAATGGCAACTGTGAACAATTAATTATTTAAATTGGGAAATAGGTCTATCATATCTGAATTTTGAGAAATATCAGAATAATGAGTACGAGTATCGCTGTAATTTAAATCATCTGATATCCTGTTGGTAGAATAACCTGAATAACTCGGTCGATGCGGGTCATATTCGTGAAGAGTATTGAAATTACTTGAATAGTTTATGCGCCCTGTTGGTGAACGGTTCGGTTGGTATTTTTATATAATTTCCATGATTTCCATTTTCGCTTTGGTCTTCATTGCAGCAGGGATAATTTGAAATCTTTCGAGGAGGGATAATCGAAACAGTCTGTCACAATTTGAATCATTCTGTGTATCTTTCTTCTCTATTGTCGCTATGGTCTTATGCAGAACTGAAATTATAGGGTCTGTATCGGATTCTTCGTTTAGTATTTTTTCTTCCTTTTTGTTCTAAGCAACTTTGATGCAGACTGTTGAGTCTCAAGAGCAGAAGATCTTGCACTTTCCTTTTTTGACTTGCCTCTTGCGGGACTTCGAGACTAGTTTCTGTTGCGTTTGTGTCCATCGCTGATCTCAAAAACAGTAATTGGTTGAAATAGGTGTATTGTGTTTTACGTTTTGCAGCAGAACCACTTTTGACATTTTAAGACGGCGCAGCTCTCTTGTGAAACAGTCTCTAATGTTTTTCCATCTTTTTTGGAGAGTCATGCCTGTAAAGCAATAAATAAATGTAATATACATATATTGATAATGAGCAAGTAGTTTGACTTGTCACTACAAGGTGGTTTCTATGTAAATGGGCAGGGTTATAGTGTCCAATGCTCCCCTCGTCCCATACTTCACGCCCGCTCCGCGACACACTATTTTTGTATGAAAATATACTTAGCAGTTACTCCTATTTTGTTTCTTCTCTATGGTTTATTGAAAAAAAAAAGGCTGGAAAACGATGTAATTTTTTTTTATTTTTTATTATTTGATCGGGCGAAATATATAAGATCCAGTGTTTAAGCTAGTTATTTCATTGACAGATATTAATTATTTCCCTTGAAAAAATCTCGCTACGCGCGACTATATGCATTTATGCAGAAAAACGCAGTCTATTTACTCAACTTTATACCCTAATATCTTGGGAACCAAACACTTCCCAGGTGTGCTTCCATGGAGAAAAATGATCGTGATGATGAGGAGATTCCGTAGTTTTCGGGAACGTTGACGACCAAGAATCATCCTATATAAAAGGTACTTAATTTTAAAAATCTTGTATTCACTTAAATTGTCTTCAATCAAACTCTATAATTAGAGTGGAATAGGCCAATTCCGCAACGACATGTAATGGGAGAAAGAAATACCTTGATTATATCGAAGGAAAACAAATCCAATATATCTTCAATTTGCGGCCAGTAAAACGTTGCATTCGATTTTTTCTCATAAAATTTATTTTGACGTTATTTCTGTTTATATCAAGAACTTTTCCAACATAATATTTGATGGATTTATTGGTATTGAGCTAAACCAGTAGGTACGTATCTACTGGTCATGTAATATGGTTACCTTAGACTGCTCCTGAAGTGTTAAAAATAGAATTGCCAGTCTCAACACTGGGTTTATTACCGTAACATTCTGCACTCACCTCCAAATCGACATTTGTTGTATTAAGAAATAGACTGCAGTTACTATATTTGAAACGGGATAAAATACTTCATTGATTATGAAGTAAGTTTTGATATTATCAAGGGATTCACCTACAATAATGATGAGGTTGTGAGCCTGTAATATATATTGGATTATACTTCATAGTATTTGTGGGATATTATATTAAAGAGTCTTGTACAAAATATACTCATTCTACTTATTATTTTTCTGCATTATAGACTTATCTAATAATATTTAAAAAAATTGATAATAAATAAATAAATAAATGAATCTAACATAATCTACTAGCTTATTCCTATATGATATCGCGGTCGGGCAGAGACTGAGGGCCCCTCAGTGAGGGGTCGGTCGTCGGTATCCTGTTGCATTACTAGGTACTTGTCCTATTTCGCTTAGCTCAGTTCGACCCCACACTCTAGAAATTTTGTTTGCTTACTTGATACCGTAGTACGGATATCAGAGTCATTTTTGACATGAAGAATATATCTGGCCGTTGCCTCTGCTTTTGAAGGGGGCCAATCTTTTTTCCTGCGTTCTTCAGCCGAATGCTTGTTACAGCTAAGAGTGATGGTATGATCTGCAAACAGGCTATGTTTGATATATACAGTTGTATATAGTAATAAACTATATTAATTATACAGTTGTTTTACAATACCCTGCAAAACTGCTTACACGGTTAAATTAAAATTAAGGATTAAATATTAGGAGGATTCAAGTGTCTCTAATAAATAAATAAAACATTTTAATATTGAAAACTTAAATGATGAAATTTTCCAAGTAGTATTCTTAATTTACTACATAAATAATCCATGTGAAATTCCCATAAAAAACTGGTATCAATTTTAACACCCAGGTAAGTGAATTTGACATTCTCAATAGGTTTGCATTTAGGATGGGTGTGCCAGTGCCAAACCAGTTAAGGGCAAATTTTGACTTTGATTTGATTTGAAATGCTCTAAACCTTTATTTTGTAGTTTTTACATAGAAATGTACATATAAAGTTATTTATTGTTTACTTAAGCTACAATATTGATAGATTATTTGAATCTAAATACGTAAGTCTTTTTTTATAGCATAAATAATACCAATAAACTGACTTTTAAAAAAAATTAACCGACTTCAAACTTTAACTAAAAAGCGATAAATAACGTAACTAATTTATCTACTTAATACATATTTGAAATTATTTAAATATTTACAACTATCTAATATTTTAACAAAGACATCGTTAACTATTTAAATATTTATAATTATCACTTATTTTTTGGAGTCAGTGCTAGCCTAGGTAACGTAGCTGTTGTGTTGATGGACGCGCGCGGCTGGCAACGCCACACACACGGCAAAATACAATACGGTGTAGTAGGCAACGATAATATCAGATGTTGATTCAAGTAACACGTCAGCCAAAATTCCAAATTAATATATCGAAGTCACATCCTCTCCTCTGAAACAGGGTGTCAACAGGGGGATCCCCTCGGGCCGGCTATTTTCAGTCTCGCGATTCATCCCATCGTTCAGAATTTGGAATCAAAATTTAATGTATGGTACTCTTTTTTTTGTGTTTCTGCTCCATCCCTGCCAAAAGCGCGCAGGGATTTGTGTACTTATATCTATTGGTATTCCTATTTTATTATTGTGATATGATCGTGAAGCGATCTTACATTTTACTTTAAGCTATCCTAATACTCTACTCTAATTTCAAAGCTCATCATGTACCTAACTTGAAGTGTACCCTATCAGTGTGAACTAGTGGCTGGGATGGCCACTTAATCTGTGTCTATGCTATTCAGATCTATTCTTTTAATGGGATAGGGTTGCAGGTGGAGCAGTTTATTCATGTGTGTGAAGTTAGCACCGCCATTTTGGAAATTTAAAAAAATAATAGTTGTGCTAGATTGTGCTAGGCATGTGCTGACTTGTGCCGTAAATAAAATTTTAAAATATCAAAAAATTAAAAAGTTACAGGAAAAATAAAAAAAATATCACTAGCACCGCCATTTAGTAAAATTGATAAAATAACAAATGGATAAGTTTGTGCTAGGGCTGTGCTATACTGTGCCGTAAAGCAAATTTCGATAACGCTGATAGATTTTCAGAAAATCGCGATTGAAAAAAAATCGCAGCACCGCCATTTTGTCAAAATCGAAAAAAAATAAATTGCTTCGATTCTGATTAAAATGTGCTAGAATGTGCTGCAAACGAAAAATCAATATCATAGACGGTTTATGAGAAAAACAAAATTGAACATTAAAAAATGAATATGCGATTTTAACGGTTTAAATTCACTTATTTGAAAAAACAAAAAATGTGCTAACTTGTGCTAGGCTAGTCTTCTAAAACTACGTTCGAATAACGAGAATAAATGTGCAATTTTTTCTAAAAATGAAAAAACAAAATTTAAAAAAAAAATTTTTGTTCGTACGAAGTTCCAAAAAATACCACAACTTGTGCTAGGTTTGTGCTGCAGAACGCCGAAATCCCCACTTCGATAAGTCAATGCGTTGTCGAGAAATTGCAGAAATAAAATTTTGGAACATAAAAGCGTCAAAATAACGGTCAAAATGCACTCATTTCAAGAAAACAAAATATGTGCTAACTTGTGCTAGGCTAGTCTTCTATATCTACGTTCGAATAACGAGAATAAATGTGCAATTTTTTCTAAAAATGAAAAAACAAAATTTTTTTATAAAAAAATTTTGTTCGTACGAAGTTCCAAAAAATACCACAACTTGTGCTAGGTTTGTGCTGCAGAACGCCGAAATCCTCACTTCGATAAGTCAATGCGTTGTCGAGAAATTGCAGAAATAAAATTTTGGAACATAAAAGCGTCAAAATAACGGTCAAAATGCACTCATTTCAAAAAAACAAAATATGTGCTAACTTGTGCTAGGCTAGTCTTCTATATCTACGTTCGAATAACGAGAATAAATGTGCAATTTTTTCTAAAAATGAAAAAACAAAATTTTTTTTTTTTAATTTTTGTTCGTACGAAGTTCCAAAAAATACCACAACTTGTGCTAGGTTTGTGCTGCAGAACGCCGAAATCCCCACTTCGATAAGTCAATGCGTTGTCGAGAAATTGCAGAAATAAAATTTTGGAACATAAAAGCGTCAAAATAACGGTCAAAATGCACTCATTTCAAAAAACCAAAATATGTGCTAACTTGTGCTAGGCTAGTCTTCTATATCTACGTTCGAATAACGAGAATAAATGTGCAATTTTTTCTAAAAATGAAAAAACAAAATTTGTAAAAAAAAATTTTTGTTCGTACGAAGTTCCAAAAAATACCACAACTTGTGCTAGGTTTGTGCTGCAGAACGCCGAAATCCCCACTTCGATAAGTCAATGCGTTGTCGAGAAATTGCAGAAATAAAATTTTGGAACATAAAAGCGTCAAAATAACGGTCAAAATGCACTCATTTCAAAAAAACAAAATATGTGCTAACTTGTGCTAGGCTAGTCTTCTATATCTACGTTCGAATAACGAGAATAAATGTGCAATTTTTTCTAAAAATGAAAAAACAAAATTTTTTTAAAAAAATTTTTGTTCGTACAAAGTTCCAAAAAATACCACAACTTGTGCTAGGTTTGTGCTGCAGAACGCCGAAAACCCCACTTCGATAAGTCAATGCGTTGTCGAGAAATTGCAGAAATAAAATTTTGGAACATAAAAGCGTCAAAATAACGGTCAAAATGCACTCATTTCAAAAAAACAAAATATGTGCTAACTTGTGCTAGGCTAGTCTTCTATATCTACGTTCGAATAATGAGAATAAATGTGCAATTTTTTCTAAAAATGAAAAAACAAAATTTAAAAAAAAAAAATTTTTGTTCGTACGAAGTTCCAAAAAAATACCACAACTTGTGCTAGGTTTGTGCTGCAGAACGCCGAAATCCCCACTTCGATAAGTCAATGCGTTGTCGAGAAATTGCAGAAATAAAATTTTGGAACATAAAAGCGTCAAAATAACGGTTAAAATGCACTCATTTCAAAAAAACAAAATATGTGCTAACTTGTGCTAGGCTAGTCTTCTATATCTACGTTCGAATAACGAGAATAAATGTGCAATTTTTTCTAAAAATGAAAAAACAAAATTTTTTTAAAAAAATTTTTGTTCGTACGAAGTTCCAAAAAATACCACAACTTGTGCTAGGTTTGTGCTGCAGAACGCCGAAATCCCCACTTCGATAAGTCAATGCGTTGTCGAGAAATTGCAGAAATAAAATTTTGGAACATAAAAGCGTAAAAATAACGGTCAAAATGCACTCATTTCAAAAAAAAACAAAATATGTGCTAACTTGTGCTAGGCTAGTCTTCTATATCTACGTTCGAATAACGAGAATAAATGTGCAATTTTTTCTAAAAATGAAAAAAACAAAATTTTTTTAAAAAAATTTTTGTTCGTACAAAGTTCCAAAAAATACCACAACTTGTGCTAGGTTTGTGCTGCAGAACGCCGAAAACCCCACTTCGATAAGTCAATGCGTTGTCGAGAAATAGCAGAAATAAAATATTGGAACATAAAAGCGTCAAAATAACGGTCAAAATGCACTCATTTCAAAAAAAACAAAATATGTGCTAACTTGTGCTAGGCTAGTCTTCTATATCTACGTTCGAATAACGAGAATAAATGTGCAATTTTTTCTAAAAATGAAAAAACAAAATTTTTAAAAAAAATTTTTGTTCGTACGAAGTTCCAAAAAATACCACAACTTGTGCTAGGTTTGTGCTGCAGAACGCCGAAATCCCCACTTCGATAAGTCAATGCGTTGTCGAGAAATTGCAGAAATAAAATTTTGGAACATAAAAGCGTAAAAATAACGGTCAAAATGCACTCATTTCAAAAAAACAAAATATGTGCTAACTTGTGCTAGGCTAGTCTTCTATATCTACGTTCGAATAACGAGAATAAATGTGCAATTTTTTCTAAAAATGAAAAAACAAAATTTTTTTAAAAAAATTTTTGTTCGTACGAAGTTCCAAAAAATACCACAACTTGTGCTAGGTTTGTGCTGCAGAACGCCGAAATCCCCACTTCGATAAGTCAATGCGTTGTCGAGAAATTGCAGAAATAAAATTTTGGAACATAAAAGCGTCAAAATAACGGTCAAAATGCACTCATTTCAAAAAAACAAAATATGTGCTAACTTGTGCTAGGCTAGTCTTCTATATCTACGTTCGAATAACGAGAATAAATTTGCAATTTTTTCTAAAAATAAAAAAACAAAAATTTTTTTAAAAAATTTTTGTTCGTACGAAGTTCCAAAAAATACCACAACTTGTGCTAGGTTTGTGCTGCAGAACGCCGAAATCCCCACTTCGATAAGTCAATGCGTTGTCGAGAAATTGCAGAAATAAAATTTTGGAACATAAAAGCGTAAAAATAACGGTCAAAATGCACTCATTTCAAAAAAACAAAATATGTGCTAACTTGTGCTAGGCTAGTCTTCTATATCTACGTTCGAATAACGAGAATAAATGTGCAATTTTTTCTAAAAATGAAAAAACAAAATTTTTTTTAAAAAAATTTTTGTTCGTACGAAGTTCCAAAAAATACCACAACTTGTGCTAGGTTTGTGCTGCAGAACGCCGAAATCCCCACTTCGATAAGTCAATGCGTTGTCGAGAAATTGCAGAAATAAAATTTTGGAACATAAAAGCGTAAAAATAACGGTCAAAATGCACTCATTTCAAAAAAAAAAATATGTGCTAACTTGTGCTAGGCTAGTCTTCTATATCTACGTTCGAATAACGAGAATAAATGTGCAATTTTTTCTAAAAATGAAAAAACAAAATTTTTTTTAAAAAATTTTTGTTCGTACAAAGTTCCAAAAAATACCACAACTTGTGCTAGGTTTGTGCTGCAGAACGCCGAAAACCCCACTTCGATAAGTCAATGCGTTGTCGAGAAATTGCAGAAATAAAATTTTGGAACATAAAAGCGTCAAAATAACGGTCAAAATGCACTCATTTCAAAAAAACAAAATATGTGCTAACTTGTGCTAGGCTAGTCTTCTATATCTACGTTCGAATAACGAGAATAAATGTGCAATTTTTTCTAAAAATGAAAAAACAAAATTTTTTAAAAAAATTTTTGTTCGTACGAAGTTCCAAAAAATACCACAACTTGTGCTAGGTTTGTGCTGCAGAACGCCGAAATCCCCACTTCGATAAGTCAATGCGTTGTCGAGAAATTGCAGAAATAAAATTTTGGAACATAAAAGCGTAAAAATAACGGTCAAAATGCACTCATTTCAAAAAAACAAAATATGTGCTAACTTGTGCTAGGCTAGTCTTCTATATCTACGTTCGAATAACGAGAATAAATGTGCAATTTTTTCTAAAAATAAAAAAAACAAAATTTTTTTAAAAAAATTTTTGTTCGTACGAAGTTCCAAAAAATACCACAACTTGTGCTAGGTTTGTGCTGCAGAACGCCGAAATCCCCACTTCGATAAGTCAATGCGTTGTCGAGAAATTGCAGAAATAAAATTTTGGAACATAAAAGCGTCAAAATAACGGTCAAAATGCACTCATTTCAAAAAAACAAAATATGTGCTAACTTGTGCTAGGCTAGTCTTCTATATCTACGTTCGAATAACGAGAATAAATTTGCAATTTTTTCTAAAAATAAAAAAACAAAAATTTTTTTAAAAAATTTTTGTTCGTACGAAGTTCCAAAAAATACCACAACTTGTGCTAGGTTTGTGCTGCAGAACGCCGAAATCCCCACTTCGATAAGTCAATGCGTTGTCGAGAAATTGCAGAAATAAAATTTTGGAACATAAAAGCGTAAAAATAACGGTCAAAATGCACTCATTTCAAAAAAACAAAATATGTGCTAACTTGTGCTAGGCTAGTCTTCTATATCTACGTTCGAATAACGAGAATAAATGTGCAATTTTTTCTAAAAATGAAAAAACAAAATTTTTTTTAAAAAAATTTTTGTTCGTACGAAGTTCCAAAAAATACCACAACTTGTGCTAGGTTTGTGCTGCAGAACGCCGAAATCCCCACTTCGATAAGTCAATGCGTTGTCGAGAAATTGCAGAAATAAAATTTTGGAACATAAAAGCGTAAAAATAACGGTCAAAATGCACTCATTTCAAAAAAAAAAAATATGTGCTAACTTGTGCTAGGCTAGTCTTCTATATCTACGTTCGAATAACGAGAATAAATGTGCAATTTTTTCTAAAAATGAAAAAACAAAATTTTTTTTAAAAAATTTTTGTTCGTACAAAGTTCCAAAAAATACCACAACTTGTGCTAGGTTTGTGCTGCAGAACGCCGAAAACCCCACTTCGATAAGTCAATGCGTTGTCGAGAAATTGCAGAAATAAAATTTTGGAACATAAAAGCGTCAAAATAACGGTCAAAATGCACTCATTTCAAAAAAACAAAATATGTGCTAACTTGTGCTAGGCTAGTCTTCTATATCTACGTTCGAATAACGAGAATAAATGTGCAATTTTTTCTAAAAATGAAAAAACAAAATTTTTTAAAAAAATTTTTGTTCGTACGAAGTTCCAAAAAATACCACAACTTGTGCTAGGTTTGTGCTGCAGAACGCCGAAATCCCCACTTCGATAAGTCAATGCGTTGTCGAGAAATTGCAGAAATAAAATTTTGGAACATAAAAGCGTCAAAATAACGGTCAAAATGCACTCATTTCAAAAAAACAAAATATGTGCTAACTTGTGCTAGGCTAGTCTTCTATATCTACGTTCGAATAACGAGAATAAATTTGCAATTTTTTCTAAAAATAAAAAAACAAAAATTTTTTTAAAAAATTTTTGTTCGTACGAAGTTCCAAAAAATACCACAACTTGTGCTAGGTTTGTGCTGCAGAACGCCGAAATCCCCACTTCGATAAGTCAATGCGTTGTCGAGAAATTGCAGAAATAAAATTTTGGAACATAAAAGCGTAAAAATAACGGTCAAAATGCACTCATTTCAAAAAAACAAAATATGTGCTAACTTGTGCTAGGCTAGTCTTCTATATCTACGTTCGAATAACGAGAATAAATGTGCAATTTTTTCTAAAAATGAAAAAACAAAATTTTTTTTAAAAAAATTTTTGTTCGTACGAAGTTCCAAAAAATACCACAACTTGTGCTAGGTTTGTGCTGCAGAACGCCGAAATCCCCACTTCGATAAGTCAATGCGTTGTCGAGAAATTGCAGAAATAAAATTTTGGAACATAAAAGCGTAAAAATAACGGTCAAAATGCACTCATTTCAAAAAAAAAAATATGTGCTAACTTGTGCTAGGCTAGTCTTCTATATCTACGTTCGAATAACGAGAATAAATGTGCAATTTTTTCTAAAAATGAAAAAACAAAATTTTTTTTTAAAAATTTTTGTTCGTACAAAGTTCCAAAAAATACCACAACTTGTGCTAGGTTTGTGCTGCAGAACGCCGAAAACCCCACTTCGATAAGTCAATGCGTTGTCGAGAAATTGCAGAAATAAAATTTTGGAACATAAAAGCGTCAAAATAACGGTCAAAATGCACTCATTTCAAAAAAACAAAATATGTGCTAACTTGTGCTAGGCTAGTCTTCTATATCTACGTTCGAATAATGAGAATAAATGTGCAATTTTTTCTAAAAATGAAAAAACAAAATTTTTTTTTTAAAATTTTTGTTCGTACGAAGTTCCAAAAAATACCACAACTTGTGCTAGGTTTGTGCTGCAGAACGCCGAAATCCCCACTTCGATAAGTCAATGCGTTGTCGAGAAATTGCAGAAATAAAATTTTGGAACATAAAAGCGTCAAAATAACGGTCAAAATGCACTCATTTCAAAAAAACAAAATATGTGCTAACTTGTGCTAGGCTAGTCTTCTATATCTACGTTCGAATAACGAGAATAAATGTGCAATTTTTTCTAAAAATGAAAAAACAAAATTTTTTTTAAAAATTTTTGTTCGTACAAAGTTCCAAAAAATACCACAACTTGTGCTAGGTTTGTGCTGCAGAACGCCGAAAACCCCACTTCGATAAGTCAATGCGTTGTCGAGAAATTGCAGAAATAAAATTTTGGAACATAAAAGCGTCAAAATAACGGTCAAAATGCACTCATTTCAAAAAAACAAAATATGTGCTAACTTGTGCTAGGCTAGTCTTCTATCTACGTTCGAATAACGAGAATAAATGAGCAATTTCTCGACAACGCATTGACTTATCGAAGTGGGGATTTCGGCGTTCTGCAGCACAAACCTAGCACAAGTTGTGGTATTTTTTGGAACTTCGTACGAACAAAATTTTTTTTTAAAAAATTTAGTTTTTTCATTTTTAGAAAAAATTGCACATTTATTCTCGTTATTCGAACGTAGATATAGAAGACTAGCCTAGCACAAGTTAGCACATATTTTGTTTTTTGAAATGAGTGCATTTTGACCGTTATTTTGACGCTTTTATGTTCCAAAATTTTATTTCTGCAATTTCTCGACAACGCATTGACTTATCGAAGTGGGGATTTCGGCGTTCTGCAGCACAAACCTAGCACAAGTTGTGGTATTTTTTGGAACTTCGTACGAACAAAAATTTTTTTAAAAAAATGTTGTTTTTACATTTTTAGAAAAAATTGCACATTTATTCTCGTTATTCGAACGTAGATATAGAAGACTAGCCTAGCACAAGTTAGCACATATTTTGTTTTTTGAAATGAGTGCATTTTGACCGTTATTTTGACGCTTTTATGTTCCAAAATTTTATTTCTGCAATTTCTCGACAACGCATTGACTTATCGAAGTGGGGATTTCGGCGTTCTGCAGCACAAACCTAGCACAAGTTCGGTATTTTTTGGAACTTCGTACGAACAAAAATTTTTTTTAAAAAATTTTGTTTTTTCATTTTTAGAAAAAATTGCACATTTATTCTCGTTATTCGAACGTAGATATAGAAGACTAGCCTAGCACAAGTTAGCACATATTTTGTTTTTTTGAAATGAGTGCATTTTGACCGTTATTTTGACGCTTTTATGTTCCAAAATTTTATTTCTGCAATTTCTCGACAACGCATTGACTTATCGAAGTGGGGATTTCGGCGTTCTGCAGCACAAACCTAGCACAAGTTGTGGTATTTTTTGGAAATTCGTACGAACAAAAATTTTTTAAAAAAAATTTTGTTTTTTCATTTTTAGAAAAAATTGCACATTTATTCTCGTTATTCGAACGTAGATATAGAAGACTAGCCTAGCACAAGTTAGCACATATTTTGTTTTTTTGAAATGAGTGCATTTTGACCGTTATTTTTTGGAAGCATACCTGGGAAGAGTCTGGTTTCCAAAATATTAGGGTCCAAAGTTGAATAGACTGCATTTTTCTGCATGAATGCACATAGACGCGCGTAGCAAGATTTTTCACGAGAAATAATTAATATCTGTCTATGAAAAAACCTAGCATAAACACTAGACACTATAAATTTCGCCGGATCAAGTAATTAAATAAATAAAAAATCCCAGCATTTTTTTTGGTATAAACTTACTTTATTTGATGTATAGAGTACGTACCCTTCGTTAATGGTGGCCACAAAAAAACACCCTGTATAGTTTCCATCGACCAATTGCAGTACTGTCCCCTAACTCCTAACCGTTAAGGAGTTCTGTAGCTTCATCATCAGCACAGCACTATCAGATGTTGATTCAAGTAACACGTCAGCCCTACACACTACTAAATAGTTTTCATCGACCAATTGCTGTACTGTCTCCCAACTCCTAACCGTTAAGGAGTTCTGTAGCTTCATCATCAGCACAGCACTATCAGATGTTGATTCAAGTAACACGTCAACCCTACACACTACTAAATAGTTTTCATCGACCAATGGCAGTACTGTCTCCCAACTCCTAACCGTTAAGGAGTTCTGTAGCTTCATCATCAGCACAGCACTATCAGATGTTGATTCAAGTAACACGTCAGCCCTACACACTACTAAATAGTTTTCATCGACCAATTGCTGTACTGTCTCCCAACTCCTAACCGTTAAGGAGTTCTGTAGCTTCATCATCAGCACAACAGCATCAGATGTTGATTCAAGTAACACGTTAGCCCTACATACTACTAAATAGTTTCCATCGACCAATTGCAGTACTGTCTCCCAACTCCTAACCGTTAAGGAGTTCTGTAGCTTCATCATCAGCACAGCACTATCAGATGTTGATTCAAGTAACACGTCAACCCTACACACTACTAAATAGTTTTCATCGACCAATGGCAGTACTGTCTCCCAACTCCTAACCGTTAAGGAGTTCTGTATCTTCATCATCAGCACAGCAGCATCAGATGTTGATTCAAGTAACGCGTTAGCCCTACATACTACTAAATAGTTTCCATTGACCAATTGCAGTACTGTATCCTAACTCCCAACCGTTAAGGAGTTCTGTAGCTTCATCATCAGCACAGCAGCATTAGATGTTGACACCCTGAAGCATATACCTAAGTAAGACATGATTACGTAACAAAAGCACCATACGAGCATACAATTTTCGGTGGTTGCTCTAGATTTCTCCTGAATCCCATCATCAGATCCTGACCTGGTGAAAATGGGACCACCTCAGAAGTGAACTCTATCCAAACAAAAAAAAAATTTGAAATCCGTTTATAATTGACGGAAATATCGGTGAACATACATAAAAAAAAAATATTATACATACAGACGAATTGAGAACCTCCTCCTTTTTTTGAAGTCGGTAAAAATGCCACCGTGCCTATCAAAGTGCCAACAACTGGGTGTTTTGATAATGCTGTACTTACATAATTTAAATAAAAGTAAATGTAATAAAAAGAAAAGATTTTGGATGAAAAAAATTTATAAAAAACGTCTAGAATACACTCAAGTCAACAACATAATGAAAGATTTGAATATCTTAGATTTTAACGCATATTTGAGACTTGATTTTGAATTGATGGAAATGTTATTGCATATGGTAGGACCCAAAATTCAACGGCAAAATACTAGAATGAGAGACAGTGTATCAGTAAAAGAGCGTTTAGTTGTTACTCTGAGATACCTTGCAACAGGAGAAACTTATAGGGAGTTAATGACTTCTAATGTTATTTCACCTCAATTGTTGAGTGAAATTATTCCAGAAACCTGTTTAGCAATATATCAAGCACTAAAGGACGAGTATTTAAAGGTATGTTATAAAATAATTAGTAATGTTAATGGTTAAAACATTTATTAATCACTTGAACAAAACCATAGCTAATAATTATTAATTAGTTATTAAGTTGTAACATAACTAGGTAGATTACTTTCGACGAAAAATCAAAAGTTGATTTAACAAATTCTGGTTGCTTTGGGAAGATTGCGAAAGTGAAGTGGAAGTATTTGAATCAGTCGCGAATACTATGTTTGGGTAGTCCGCTAATGTACTTTCTGGTAGCTGAATATCTTCTGATTGATGGATGTCTTCTGATAGTTCAGTGTCTTGATCAGTAAGTATAGTTCTTTCAAGATTTTGAGAAATGATGTTTGTAGAAGGAGTGTAAACAGAATTAGTATTCAATGGACCATGAAACACTGGTGATAAAAGTGAAGAATGTTGTTGACTGAAGGAGTTTTGTACAGAAGCTTTAGTAGCTCGAGGTAAATTAATCACAGTATAGGTGGACTGCTTGGATGATGAGCAGTGTGCATTAATTGGAGTCTGTGTACTTGTTCCTGGAGAGAGTGGTGGTATAGGAGTATTATTAGGAGTCTGAACTGGAGATATTACAGTGTATGAAGATCCCTGGGATACTAGACGATGATTATTATTAGGAGTTTGAGCTGAAGATATAACTGAAGAATACCCGTGGGATATTGGTCGGTAATTATTATCAATTGGTGATGATGTACTTGATTGTAGATTGCATGGTGAATGAATTTCTTGGTGATAAGTTGATTGAACATTATTGGTGACAATAGTAGAAGATTCATTCAAATTATTATTTCTTGCGTGATACAATATTTCGCTCATGAGTTTCTCTGCTATAAATTTTTGATCACTTCTGACATTTTCTAATTGTGTTTCCAAATATGAACCAAATGTATTGCGATTTTGGTTAGAGTTTGAATTGTCTGTCAGTAACTTCTTAGCTACATTAATTAATTCATCTTGAGTTTTGGTGTCGCGCTTTTTCCGTTGAATTGTTGGGCGTTCACTGCTTGAACTTTCTCCGGTGTTTACCTAGAACAGAAAAAATATTTGAGTGTATAGTTATGTAACAACCAATAAAGTTAAAAATAAACACACATTACATAAACAAATACTGGTAATTCATTTATAAAATTTGTTTCAGTTTCCAACAACTAGCATGGAGTGGAAAAAAAATGCAGCTGACTTTGAAAATAAATGGCAGTTTCCGCATTGCATAGGCGCCATGGACGGTAAACATGTCCTTATTATCAAGCCACGTAAAACTGGAAGCGTTTATTACAACTACAAGAAATATTTTAGTGTGATACTGTTTGCAATAGTTAATGCTAATTATGAATTTATTTATGTTTATGCTGGAATGAACGGCCGAGCTGCCGATGCAGGAGTTTTAAAAAACACGTCATTTTATGAAAAATTAATGAACGAAAATCTAAATTTACCAGAAGACGATGTATTGCCTAATTCAAGAGTATCTGCACCCTACGTATTTATAGGAGATTCGGGGTTTCCCTTGCTCGGTAATCTAATTGTACCATACTCTCGCCATGACGAAAATAATTACAGAAACAGGATCTTTAATTACAGATTATCACGCGCTAGACGTGTATCTGAAAATGCCTTTGGGATTTTATCAGCACGTTTCAGACTTTTTTATAATCCTATAGCCATTGACGTCGATTATCTAGATCATGTTATATTAGCATGCTGTGCCCTCCACAACTTTTTAATAAACATAAAAAAAGGAGATGATTTACCAGAAACTTTGATTAGTCGAGAAAATATTATTACTGGAAGTGTAATTAGGGGAGATTATCACGAATTTTATCAATTGTTGGATTACGAAGAAAAACTTGTTTATTCTCACGAAGAGGGCAGCGCAGTGAGAGAAGGACTGAGAAGATATTTTAACGAAGAAGGAAGAGTGGGGTTTCAGGATCGCATGATTTCTTAACATTATCTCTCCACATCATGTAAATTATTATCTTTGGTATAATTAAAATGTTGTTTTAATTAAGAACTCAAGTCGTTTGTTTTAATAATTAATCATTAAGATAATTATGATTAATATATTTTTATTTTATTATGGCAACAAACAGTCATTACAATTTTATTGGTATATAAATAGGTATTATATCCTTACAAAATACCTAACAGTGCCAAAAAATAACATTGTAGTGTAGCTAAGGCAAGCACGGATTATAATAATTATAATAACGGATTATACTTACTTGTTCATTAATATTGTCTACGCCTGACCTGGAAACCTCCCTTTCTGACAAAAACGATAATGCGTCGAAATACCATAAAGTTGGCGTGTAAATATCTTGTGATGATGATCCTGTTCTTGTAGATGCCTTTATTTTTTTTAAATTCTCTGGTATAACAGTTTCTCAAAACATCGATTTTTTTTCGTACAGTGTCAATAGTCGCTGTTTCACCCAGTAGGGGTATTAAATCCTCCAGTGCACTAATTCTTTTGTTTTTATTCATGTAGTCGACATGAGAGATATCCCATAAACAAGAATGCGCTTTGTACTTCTCTATAAAAGCAAAAAGTGACGATCGGTCCATTTTGAAAGCGTTTACGTGTTTACGCTTCAAAAATTTATCACGCACTGGTTATTTGACGGACGTCAAGTCTACGCACAACCAAGCACGCACGATGCCCGACTGAACTGACGTACGTCAGGGCTACACACTATCCAGCCGCACGTCGTGCAAGTAGTAGTGGGGGGCTTGTTGGATAAAAAATTGGTCGTGCGAGTCCATCACGGTAATAATAATAATTATTGTCGTCCAGCAAGCCTATGCATTACCGTTTTTCATCGTGCATCGTGCACGGACGTCCAGCACGGATGGATAATGCGTAGAGGGCTTATCTTACACAGACTGACTTTATTTTGTTTTTATACATAATAGACACAACTTAAGGTACACTCACACACATCAGTCACCGTCAAGTCACCGATGACTGATCGGTGACGGTTTGTGTACGCATCCACAAACACCAGTCACCGTCATGTCGTTCGTCAGTCACGTCGCCGGTTTGACTGAAGCATTGTACACAATCAGTCACGTTACAGGTTGGTCTGTGATTAGGTGTGTGTCACGCTATAGAACAGATACTGCCCTGGCGGATAAAATGCCACGTTTGACTAATACGCAATTGGCAATGATCGCATTAATTTTAGATGAAGAAGAAGAGCAACTTGTAAACAGGCGTCGGGTCTGGGTTCATGAAGCTTGGAGAAAGAGAAACAAAGAGGGCGAATACGCTACTTTGTACCCCCATTTATTGGCAGATGGCAAAATGTTTTTTGAATATTTTCGAATGTCTGAGAACACTTTTAACTTTTTACTTGCAAAATTAGAAATATACCTGAAAAAAGAGGATACTCATTGGAGAAAAGCTATTACTCCAAGAGAACGTCTGGTAGTTTGTTTAAGGTAAGTAAAACAATTTTTATTCGAATTCTTATTATTATATGTATTATAAAAATCTAATCAGACTATATATTGAAGTTGTTATAATAATTTAAAATATTTTGATTTTGTGTATTGAATTCTGTAGACAATTCGGTGACGATGGCGGCATTAGAAGATGCACCTTGGTTCCCATTCCAAGGCTTTTCTATAGGTGTATCGGTGTACGAATTGTTCTCACAGATAGCGGCACCAATAGTAGATGAATTCGTATTTCTAGACAATTCAATGTTAAGGGCGGCATTAGAAGTGGATTCTTGGTCTTCGGTCCGAGGATGTTCTATAGCAGTATCGGTGAATGAAGTATTCACCGATGTGGATGAATTCGTATTTCTAGACAATTCAATGTTAAGGGTGTCTTTAGAAATGGATTCTTGGTCTTCAGTCCGAGGATGTTCTATAGCAGCATCGATGAATGAAGTATTCTCAAAGATTGTGGCACCAATAGTGGATGAACGGCTATTTTCAGATGTACGTACTGTGGGAACGGTAAAGCTTTGGAATTCATATTTTTGTGCTAGTCCAAAAAGCTCGCTTTTTGCAAGTGCCAGCTCATATCGTGGTAAAGATTTTAAAATTGGAGCAATAGCACCCAATAAAAATGCATCAACAGGGTGTTTGAAAGATTCTTCAGTTGTGTTATTTGACTTAATTAGTTGTTCCATGACTACTGCCGCAGCTGTTGGTTGAGAACATGATTTTGAGCAAGTTTTGTGCGACTTTTTTGGGCGTCGTAAGTGCACAGATACTGCTGATTGAGAAGATTCTGGTGATGGAATTGATGTTGACCTAGACGTTGTTGCTCTTGGTTCCATGATTTCCGCTGATTCTTGATTGCCCAATAATTCGTTGTCACATTCTTCAGAAATGTCACTTTCGATGCTTTCGATAGTTGGTCTTTTATTTAGGTATGGTTTCAAAAATTGTAATTGGTCGTGGAACTTATAAACTTTAATCTTTTTAGCACTCTGTCCACTCGTGGTTGTCGATTTCTTTAAAGTCTTTCTATAAGTGTCTCTTATATTTGCCCAACGTGTCTTGCAGGAAGCACCTGAAAACCCAAACATAAATAAATTAATCATTGTATTTATTTTTGTTACAGATATCTAACAGCTGGAGAATCCCTAAAAAAACATTTCTTTCAGTTTCCGTTTAGGACATAGTACGGTGCAAAAAATTGTTACTGATACTTGTGAAATAATAACCTATTTAATGGAAGAATTGTTACCGAAACCGACGACTAGCAGATGGAAAGATATTGCGGACAATATATATAATCTCTGGAGTTTTCCTAATTGTTTAGGAGCCATCGATGGGAAACATGTCACAATCCAAGCTCTTAACAATACTGGATCATTGTTTTTTAATTATAAAAAAACTTTTTCAATTGTGCTATTAGCTCTTGTTGATGGTAACTATAATTTTACTGTTGTTAATGTTGGAGCCTTTGGAAAAAATAGCGACGGTGGGATTTTTGCTAATTCTAACCTTGGAAAATCGTTGGAAAGACAAACTCTGTCGATTCCAAGAAATGCGTTAATACCTGGCACAAATATTGAAACTCCATTCGTTATAGTGGGAGACGAAGCTTTCCCCTTAAAAAGTTATTTGATGCGACCATACCCAGGACAAAATTTAAATGATGAAAAACGCAACTTTAACTACCGCTTATGTCGAGTCAGAAGAGTAGTAGAGAACACTTTTGGGATATTATCAAAGAGATTTCAAATATATAACCGAACCATTCAAGCAAAACCAGAAAATGTAGATTTTATTATAATGGCTACTTGTATCCTTCATAATTTTATAAACAAATATGAGAAGCAATCATATATACCAAACAATCAAGAAAATTCAAATGTTTTCGAGAATCTTCGTAGACAAGCTGGCAACGCTACCGCAAACGCTTTTGATATAAGAAACAAATTTACAGAATATTTTAGTTCCGAAGTTGGATCGTTGAATGTTACTGAATAATTTGATTCAATTAAAATAATTAACGCATGATATTTATTTTATTTTTCAAATCCGTACCTACAGTTCTGATATTGATTTATACTATCATTCTGTAAATAGAGTGCGGGTTATTTTGTTCCACCCTGTATAATATAGGTACTATCAACCAAGGCGCCGCTGACATACCTTAAGGTTTCGTTTAGTTTGCAGCGCGTTAGTAAACCACCCTTCAATAGAAAGTCAGAAAAACATTACAATAGACTTTTTTACTATTGACAAAATGTAAAACAATAAAAATATTGACTGACTAGCACAGATGTCAAACATAAGAATATTCTTAACAATGATTTTTACACCCTCTCCTGTTGTTTCGGGTTTCTCAAGACAAAGGCTCATTTTATGTAACTTTTTTTTAAATTATTGATACAATGAACAGATTGGTATGCAGCAGTAAAGAGTATGACAAGGAACTATCGTAGCTTGCAAACGAAAAATTTTTAGAATCGTGTCAGCGGCGCCTTGGTTGATAGTACGTACTTTTTATATCATGCTGTAAATAGAGTGCCGGTTATTTTGTTCCACCCTGTATATTATAGGTACGTACTTTTTATATGTATATCGAGTGAAACAAAGTGACCGACATTCCCCTCATGGGATGATAGCACTATGCAACAAATTGAAAAAAAAAAAATTCACTGGGTTCACTGTATGTAATTATGATTCACCACCTTAATACTGTTTGAAATATTGAAATAAAATTGTTGTATCACATCAAGTTTATTAGTGAAACGCATTTATTGATTTTATTTATAATTGTACGAAATATGGACATAGATTGTTATTCTACATTAAAAAAAATTTTTTTTTGAACGATTGGCTTTCCTCTTATAGTCAGTAGTGTCAGTATCCCTCTGAAGGCTCCAACAGTAATCTCCAAGCATCGCTCCCATCTACCTGCTTCTCATACTCTGCTCCCTGTTTGTTAATGAGAATCTACCTTGGTAACTTAAATGTGGAGAGAAATTTTGAATTTATTAATGATATATTGCTTCTCATACTCTGCATGTATTAATTTGTAGTATTTCTAGCACAAAGCCTAATGAAATCTTATTTTTTTAATGTGTTTCACCGTGAAATTTCCATTCCACTTCATCACTTACTGAACCCATGATAAAACTCTTTCTTTATCCGGAAAGAAACTTATGATGTTATTAAATGGGAGTGTAAGAAATGAATTTTCAATGACATATTGCATCCTAGTTTGTGATACGCATCCAGCATCCTGTTAATTTTTTCATGAAAATCTGGTGATTTATGATTGCCGAGGAAATTTCTTGTAACGTCGACAAAAGCCACCCATGCATTTTTTTCAGTAGGACTAAGGCTCGATAAAAAAGCAGGATCATTGATTATTTTTTTAATGTCAGGACCGATAAAAATTCCTTCTTTAATTTCGCTTCACTTAGCGTAGGAAATTTTGTTTGAAGAAACAAAAATCCAGGTTTGTCTTTGGGAAGTGCTTTTACAAAATTCTTTATCAAACCAAGTTTGATGTGTAACGGCGGTAAAATGATTTTCTCAGATGGTACTAATGGTTCGTTTTTTACATTTTTCTGACCAATCACTAAACCAGATCTTAAAGGCCAATTTTGTTTAATAAAGTGTTCCGAACGCGCTCTGCTATCCCATTCACAGAGAAAACAACAATATTTTGTATAGCCAGTTTGCAACCCTAAAATTAAAGCCACTACCTTTAAATCTGCACATACATGCCATTTGTGGTCTACGTAATTGATCTTTTCCAGAATTTGTTTTAAAATATCGTAAGTTTCTTTTAAGTGAGCGCCGTACGCTACAGGCAAAGATGGAAGTATATTGCCATTATGGAGTAAAACTGCCTTTAAACTTCGCTTTGATCCGTCAATAAACAATCTCCACTCTTCTGATATATGTTTGTGACCTAATGCTGACATTAATCCATCAATATTATTGCAAAACACTAATTCATCTTCTTTTGAATAAAAGGTAGCTAAAGAAATGTGACGTTTTCGATATGTTGTAATCTTAACTCCAGTTTGCAATAGATTCCATTGTTTTAATCTCGAACCTAATATTTCAGATTTTTCTTTGGTCAAATCTAAATCTCTGACAAGGTTATTTAATTCTGATTGGTTAATCAAATGTGGTTCTGCACTTTTTTCATCTACAAATACCTCTCCACTATTAGAAGGGACGGCTTCGTCTTTTTCTTCCATAAAACTAGATAAACTTGATGAACTAGAAAATCTTTCCGGTATCAGATATTCCATATCTGGAGAATGTGGAAGCGGCATTGACACTGATGACACATTAGCATATTTCACCGAATGTTTTGATTTTTTTGAAAAACCTTTCAAAGTTGTTAAACAGAAGTAACAGTCGTCTACGTGATTTTTGGGTTCACGCCACTGCATTGGTATACCAAAAGGCATCTGTTTAATATTACCCTTGTGCCAACCCGTCAAATATTTGTAGCATTTTAAACAACATATTTTAGGCACCCACGATTTGTCTTTATTTTTAATAGCAATTTTAAAATAAGCTTCATAACACGTCTCAAACAGAGGCGAAATTGGCTTTTTTTCACTTTTAGGAGTAAATTGACCACAAACATAACAAAATAAGTCAGGAGAATTAGCACAAACACGCGGCATTTTGTAGATTTATAAGTAATCTAAATGTTTTGATGACTTTTGTACACATCAATAATAAAATTTTATAACTACCCTCAACCAAATGTTGCGGAACGTGAATAAAGAAAGATTTCTATTATTTATGTTTTGGGACGTGATACAAAGTTATGAATTTGTTTTCTGTTGTTTACTAAGTATACCTAATACGAATCATCACTCGGGGTATCAGTGATTTTTTTGGTGTTGCATAGTGGTAGGATATACATCAATACAAACAACTTTTACTATGGCGACTTCCATGAAATCGTTAAACAAAAAGCGGGTGGGGCTGTGTCGGGGCACACGGCCGTTGGTTTTAACGTGAAACGTCTATGTTAGCGAATCGCTTTTAAAGTAAAAGATTGAAATGAAAACAAGATGGACGCTGTTTTAAGTATTTTAATAAAAAAAGAACAGGTACGTAATAGAAACATAAAATACATAGCAAATGTTTATATATTTATTGTCACTTTCTGGTTATTTTAAATAGCAGCCGCCCACGACTTCGTCCGCGTGAGGGGGCGTTGTACCCGTGCGAAGCCGGGCAGGTTGTTGTATAGACTGTAGCCTTCCTTGGTAAATGGGCTATCTAACACTGAAAGAATTTTTCAAATCAGACCAGTAGTTCCTGAGATTAGCGCGTTCAAACAAACAAACAAACAAACTCTTCAGCTTTATAATATTAGTATAGATATAAATACTGTCCAAATTACACTTATTTTTGTATAAATCAATCGGTTCAAATAAACTTGACAAACACACGAAAGAATCACCACGCTATAAAGTCGGAGTCACGAGTTACACTGAATAGAAACAAGCGTGAGCGCCGGTTTCGCACAGTTATCGCAGTATCCCTCCCCCGCCCCCCCGCTTGACCCCGACACGAACTCAATGTCATAACAGCGAGCTGACTATATAAGTGAAATATTTACACCACATTTTTGTTTCTAAGACCAATAGTTTTTTAATTATTAAGGTACGATGATATAGACCTTTTCGTTACGGTCCAGTTTTTAAACCTGGTACCCGTATGTGTCGGCGCGATTTTAAAGACGTTTCACGTCAAAACAGCTATATTTCATACATAATATCGTCGTGTTTTTGATTTTACAAAACGACCCATAGTACCTAAAATGCCCACGTGAAGGCAGGGCAGAGGTGTCGAGCGGGGAGAGAGGGGGCCGTAATAGCGCTATACCATAGAGTAACTAGAGACAGCCTTTATGACCATAAAGTGTCCCCTTTTCTAATGTCAAGCGGTCATAGTTGGTCTACTTTTAAGCGACCAATTTCAAAAGACATGGTTACATGTCAACATACATACTTATAAGCATACGAAGGGTTAATTTGATTTTATTGTGTAATAGAAAGTCAATGTTAGAAGTGCATCGCTGAACAATTTTTAATAAATTTTGTAAATTTTCGCAAGAGTTTGCCCAGTTCATTTATGAATTCAGGTGTATTAAGGTTCGACATTTGTTGGTTTGTAACTATCATGTGAATCGCATTCGACTTGGAAGAAAAACAAAGCAGAATTCATATGCTTTCATCGGTGAGTATAATTCATTGAGTTTTTCAACATTGAGGCAATATATTCTTATAAAGTTAATTAAAGCAATAATTTATCGTAATTCCGGTTGTGCTACAAGTGTTTTCCTTTGTTAAATTGTCTTAAATACGTAATTTTTTACCCATTTTAATTTATGACGAAAATTGAGATTATGCATACTAGTGATGTCCAAATATAACGATTAAATTAACCTACTCGAGTAAATAATATATTTGTTCTATGCCTTATATATATCCCTTTAATCTTTTTTGATATTAGCTGTATTCGATAACGAAAGACGGTGGACTGACTGTTACATACATTGGTTACCAATAATCAGCGACGATAATTAAGTACACTAAATGTGTCTGTCCACCGGGCACCGGCATCGTGTCGTCGTCATCGACCTATATGAAAACGGCGATTTTGTATTGATCAGCTAGAAAAATATTGGTATACATATACATATGTGCAAAATAAATAAGTACTTAGATATTTTCATTTATATTACAGGTTGCCCCTGAATGATGCTATTAGAAAAATGGTGTGATGTGCTGCCAAGAATTAGTACCTACCTACTGATCAGATAAAACACAGTCACGTATTAGATGTTAAATAATTAAAAAGAATGAACAGAAAAAAATGGTACATTCGAATACACTGTAGGTGGAGTTTTAGCGCCAGTCATAATCGTGAATCGTTACGTTCCACGATGCCTAAGTGTGTGGTAAAAAAAGAAAATAACATTTCAATAGTCTTTAAAAATAACATTTCAAAAGTCTAAAAAGTGAAGTTTTTATGAGACCGGGAATCTAAGTATATTTGATCGAAGTTTAAAACTGATTAAGTGGTATGGATGTGGTTTCAAGTTTTGAAAAGTTCCCATGCGCCGCATGTTTACATTAGTTAATTTGTAATTTATATTGTTAATTAGGTAATAAATTTTTACGTTACATATGAACATATTTATTTCATTAATTTTTTAGGTCCTAATATCATTAATACTCGAATGTTTCTATTATTATGTATGACATTTTCCATAAAAACCCCTGTAAGTCTATAGAAAAATAGTCATCATAAATCATCACTACATAGTATAAAACAAAATCGTTTCCCTCTGTCTGTCCCTATGTATACTTAGATCTTTAAAACTACGCATCGGATTTTGATACGGTTTTTTTAATAGATATATGTAGTGATTAAAGAGAAAGGTTTAATGTACACTGTATACAGAAATTCCAACTGGAATTCTAAAGTTTACGTGGAAGAAGTCGCGGCCGGTCGCTAGTATGTATATCATAAGCAGCAGTGCTAGCTCAACTTCCAGTCGGACAGGCGGCATAAATCGATGCCAGTCACCAGCCTGTACCACTGAATTTATTTCATGTAGGTACAGATTGTAAGTTTTTTTTTCTTTATTTACTCAATGTGACGTGCTATTATAAAACATAGTATCGCTACTGGATTAGTCACGCACCGCGCCGCGCGGGAGTTATCTGAGTACTACCGGCGACGCCGGAGTTTGCGCGACTTCTAGTTTCTCAAGCGATACCTAATATATGTATTATCGTAATGAAAATATAATGTTTAAAATTACATTACAATGACATTCTACGGCCTCTCGCGTGTGCTTTAACCTTAGGGCAGGTAGATGACGATCATAAATCACAATCCTAAAATGAAAATAACATTATAATTATAGCTATCGATATGAGTCGTATAAAATCAAAGTCGGCAAAGTAGGGTTGACCTAAATTTTGGTAGTTGATCAAAAACAGTTATTTTTCATTTTAATCCATAGTCATTAATGACAAATGTTTGTTCATATTACTGTAACATGTACTAAACCAGAGACAGTCAAAAATATGTGTGAAAGTTAAGCAATAAGATTTAAAATCACATTTAATTTACTAGATTGCCGACTTTGGTTTTGAATTTATAAAGATTGCCGTATTTGAACCCAAACTACGGTAAGATGGCCGTCTTTGATCCTGATAGATTTCATAACAATTAGGGTTGGCAATAAATAAAAACATATGTTTTTACTAAAGTACGGTTTAAAAAAAAATGAACGAAAACGAATGATGAGCATATTTTTAGATATAAACGTGAATGTTTTCTTCAATAGGTTCTGAGCAGAAAGAATGTTCTTCATCTGTTGGCGCGACTAGTGTTTCCTGACTTTCGAAAACTTTATTGTAAAATTCCAGGTGTGGTGAAGCTGACCAGTCTGATCCAAAATGATTGCTAAGAAGTTTCTTCACGTCTAGTAATTTGTTTTTATTAACAGGTACGATATTGGACAAGGGTTTTGGGTTTATCATGGAGATATTTTTTCCACGTTGACATATAGTTTCAAATTTACCCAGGTCTGTTTTATAATTTAGCTCTCCACGGATTAGAACATTATCTTTTTGTTTTGATCGTCTTAATATAAACCTTTTACATTCCTTAAATGCAATCGACCAGGAAGTTGTTTGTTTTAGAACCTTTTTAACGGCATCTCTCCAGTCATAAACGATACAGTCGTCTCCGAATTTGACAACACTTGAAGTTTCCTTAATAATGTCCGTTATTTCATCGGGATGTAACATTACATCCTTTTTCTTGAGCTTCTTTTCAATTACTCCAAATTGCCGATCAGCGGGCATGAAGGAATGTCCCGTAACTGGGAACACCAATTCTATGGATTTGATGGTATTATTTTCCAGCAACCATTTGCAACAAGTTCCTAAAACTATGCAGTTTTTATTTTGGCCACCACATCCGTCAGCGACCAAGCGTATATGTGAAATGCCAGATTTATCCGTCACATTCAGCCTGTGATATAAGGCTGATGAAATAAGATTTGAATCTTTGTTGTGTTCGTTTTCAGTGCAATAATATGCGAAAACGTTACGAGGAGTCAGGGGATCTTTTGAAGTACCCTCTACCATTGTCAAATTGTAATAGTACAATTGGCGACTGTAATATGTCGATTGGTCTGGCAACTTCGGGAGGGGTAAATTTTTTTGGCAGTCGAATGAAATTATTTTAATATCGTCTTGTGCCTCCCTTAATTTTTCAAAAAAAGCTTTAGCTCGTAAACTGTGTACACGTTTCTCAACCATTAGGGTATTCTTTTTGACTGGATCAGCTTCTATTTTAATTTTTTCGATCAATTCCAAGCACGTCGAACACACGTCAGTTTTTGGGGTTCCGAATCCAATATTATACGTATTATTGAAAATACGGCGAAAGTATGATTGCTTTACTTCTGGAAGAACAAATTCACTTTCTACGTACATCCTGTATAATTTAGAAATGTTTAATTCAGATGGCAAATACTTTCGTTCAGCTGTCTTGGACTTGCGACAATAATGGGACTCTACACATTTTAGTTTTTCAATAAAGTTATGCACAGACTGTTTCCTCTCGACGTACTTCACTGATTTGCGATCACCTCCACGGTGTTCCGTGCCGACTTCTCCACTGTGATAAAACTTTTGCATGACAAATGCCACTCTGTGCTTTGTGATACCGAAGATATGTAAGAAAAATTTTTGACAAACAGGTATTCTTCTCTTATGAGCAATTACTGCATATTTAATTATTGTTTGTTTTTTTCCTTTATATTTATGTTGATTTTTCGAATTTTTATTTGATGCTGTAATTGTGCAAAATTTTAAGATAATAGCATCTTGTTCTTTCTTGCTTGAATGAGAATAAAAATTGTTATGTATACTTAGCAAATCAGACATTGTCAGTTTACAGCATTGAAACGATGGTGTGTCATGGTTACAAATGCGTTGTGGTAAGTATTTTGCTGCATACCTGAAGCAAAAAGCAAACAATAATCATTAGCTTCAAGGGTTTAGGTGTTAATAAATAAAAAACAACCAGACTTTTAATACTAGACTTGCGGCATTTCTCTACGTTCTCTTAAGAAACATTTAGTATGTTTCAAATCGGCAAAACATTTTAGGCATGACAGAGTTGCTTTATTAAATAGTTATGGATTTATTTAAATTTCATATAAAATTAGCACGCCTATAAACTAATAAAGTGAAATAAAAGATATTTATGTCGTGGGCCGATCGTCGAATTGGGCAGATCGTGACGTGTCACGTGATTCATTCATAAAATAAAGAAAAACCTTTTTATGCCTGAGGCCCGCATTTGTCCACAATCTCACCTGATGGAAAGTGAAGATGGAAATAAAGAAATTTCGAAATCGCAACAACGTTCAGCGGCGAGTAAGTATGACTGATATCTGTTGCTTATATTTATTTATTTACACCTTAATGCAATAAAAATATGTTACAAATTACCGGACTTAATGCGTATAGGCATTTATACCTGCCAATCAGAGGCTAAACTGAGAAAAATTAACTATTCACTATTAGTAGGTAATATTCATATAAGTGCATAATATTAGTATCATGTTACTTATAGGTATAAGTTCATTTTTACAGAATGTAATTAATAACATTAAGTTAGTAGATACATTTAAACCTATTTCAACTATATGAAAAAAAAATAACACGCAGCACGCAGCCCTAGCATAAAAATAATGTAAGTTTACTGTTGTACTTACCTCTGTTTTTCAACACGTTTTTTTTCCATTTCTCAGGGTTTCTGCTCCTTTTTCTTGCTCTATTGTTTTTATCCGGTGTTGGGTTAACCTCCATTGAGATCGTTATTTTAATTTAGTTAAGAAAACAGGAATAATTCAACAAAACACGTGCGACAATCTTCTATGTAATTAACAGAATCCGCCATTTTGAAACGCCATTTCTACAAGACCTCTGATTGGTTGACAGCGAAAGATTGCCGATTATGGTTTTAAAGACCAGTCGATGTCCGTCTTTGATCCCAAAATCAGTTTTCTAACGCGATTTTGAAAGATTTATGGCCGTATATGATTTTCAAGCGACTAAAGAATTGGTAAACATTTGAATTTTCAGTGTTGCCATATATTTATCTCATTTTCACCCAGCAACCTACATTGCCGACTTTGATTTTATACGACTCATATAAAGTATTATCCGAGATATAACTTATCGATAACTTTTATAAGTTTCCCTCACTGACTTTACCGAAAAAGGGGACAGTGTAAAAATCGCATCGACCTATAGAGCATATATGCATCTCTTTTTACGTCAACGAAACTCTCATAAGACAGAAGAGTAGAAATATATCGTGATTTTAGGCGTTCTCTATGTTTACTCTTTACTCTAAGCGCTATACAAACAAGCGCCTTCTCGCTCGCTCTACCTCGCTGCCTTGCGTTCACGCAGGCATTTTTACCTAAACTGTGTAGTTCAACAAATAAAAATATAAACTCACCACTAGAGCCAACTTCTGCACCGATTTTTTCCCATAAGACGTTTTTATATTTTGTGTCCATGTATTTACGATGCCTTAAATCGTACAAACATTCATAATTTCTCACAGCCTCTATCAACTTTTCTACGTCCATTTTTGTGACACTGACAACACACGTGTAGCAATGACGGTAGCACGACGCTGACTGAAATGAGACGTGACGGTCCCGGGTGTGTGGGGATAAAAGTATGACACTTGTATGTAAACATTATTTGACGTGCCTGACCGGTGACGTGACTGATGGGTTACGTGCCGGTGACTGACGTGTGGGAACAAAGTCATACTAGCAGTATAGACACATTTTTTATTAAAACCCTGTCCGGTGACGTGACTTGACGGTGACTGATGTGTGTGAGTGCACCTTTAGGATACATGTTTACACATACAGCCAAGTAGTATGATATTTTGTTACTAACATTTAAATTTTAACACAATTAGCATAGGCTCTTTACATTTTCTTAAGCTATACTTTTCACAGATTACACAACTAGCTACGAGTATACCATTATAAAAATCATTTTCAAGGTTAGGCCAATAAAACAATGATTTTGCCCTAGAGATTGTTTGCTTATGCCGAAATGACTTGAATGAACTTTCTTTAACACTCTTTCTCTTACTCGTAATGATACGGGTACAATAATTTTGTAATTAAGGAAAACAATTCCATTTTCATAACTTATTGCATCTTTGTGTTTTAAATAGAATTTTACAGTATCAGTTTCTGCACTTAGGCCAACCATTTTTATAATAAAATTTAAGCTGTTGAAGGACAGGGTCCTTTTTAGTTTCTGACACAATAAGACTTCATCACTGACATTAACACGTATTGTTTTATTGTTTTAATTAAAGTACTATCCAAATCAATATTACTGGCTCTATTAGAAGCTCGACTCAAAGCATCAGCCACATGCATTTTAGAGCCTGATGTATACTGAATATCTTAATCATAAATACTTAATTTTAATTTAATTTGATTTAAACGCTGTGAATTAATAGTATTTACTTCTTTATTCATAATAGCTACTAATGGTTGATGATCTGTTTGTACAATTACATGTCTACCATAGATATAGTAATGAAATTTTTCACAAGCAAATGGTATGGCCAGAAACTCCTTATATATTTGCCCATATTCAGATTCATATTTAGATAAACTTTTTGATGCAAATGAGATTGGATGACCATTCTTCTTAAGTACACAACTGTCAGTCTGGATTACAATTTGCTTTTTAGGATCAAAGTTTAATAGTACTGGAGGGCTAATTAAAAGCTTTTTTTGTCATTTACACATTTTGTATAACTATCACTCCATACAAACTCAAAATTTTTCTTCAATAATTGTCTTAATGGATTAGTTATTTTTGAAATATTTGCCATATTTTCTCTAAAATAATTAACAAATCCTAAAAATCTTTGGAGACTTTGCTTATCATTTGGTATGTCATATTCCAGAACAGCTTTAATTTTTTCCTTGTCAGGTTCTAGGTGACCTTTTACAATTTCATGGCCAAAACATCTGACCGCCTCAGGTAAGAACTGAAACTTTTTAAGATTAAATTTTATATTTAACTCACGTGCTCTTCTAAGAACTTTATCCAAGATCTCATCATGTTTCTCCCTAAATTCAGCATGAACTAAAAAATCATCAATGTAAATAAACAATCCCTCAATATCACTAAAGCAAGATTTACAATTTTCTTAAAAAGTTTCAGCCGATATCTCCAGTCCAAATAGTAAGACATGAAAACAAAAAGATCCATATATAGTAGAAAATGTACAGTACTCTATCTTCAGTAAATGCAATTTGCCAAAATGATTTCATTAGATCTTAAGGGAGCTTTCCAGTGTGACAGCCCGAAAAATCGCTGTTTTTCGCGATTTTTTTTTTAAAGAAAAAATAATCTAATCGGTCTGGTTTTTTTTGTATATTAATTGGGTATTGAAGAAATACAAAACAATTTTTGAAAGATCGATTTATTTATTAATTAATATCTATAAAAATGATGAAACAATTGTTGCAGAAAATGCACTTGGATGTGGTGTCCACGTTGGGGGTCACAATTTTGATCTGAAACAAAAAAGCGGGTGGGGCTGTGTCGGGGCACACGGCCGTTGGTTTTAACGTGAAACGTCTATGTTAGCGAATCGCTTTTAAAGTAAAAGATTGAAATGAAAACAAGATGGACGCTGTTTTAAGTATTTTAATAAAAAAAGAACAGGTACGTAATAGAAACATAAAATACATAGCAAATGTTTATATATTTATTGTCACTTTCTGGTTATTTTAAATAGCAGCCGCCCACGACTTCGTCCGCGTGAGGAGGCGTTGTACCCGTGCGAAGCCGGGCAGGTTGTTGTATAGACTGTAGCCTTCCTTGGTAAATGGGCTATCTAACACTGAAAGAATTTTTCAAATCAGACCAGTAGTTCCTGAGATTAGCGCGTTCAAACAAACAAACAAACAAACTTTTCAGCTTTATAATATTAGTATAGATATAAATACTGTCCAAATTACACTTATTTTTGTATAAATCAATCGGTTCAAATAAACTTGACAAACACACGAAAGAATCACCACGCTATAAAGTCGGAGTCACGAGTTACACTGAATAGAAACAAGCGCGAGCGCCGGTTTCGCACAGTTATCGCAGTATCCCTCCCCCGCCCCCCCGCTTGACCCCGACACGAACTCAATGTCATAACAGCGAGCTGACTATATAAGTGAAATATTTACACCACATTTTTGTTTCTAAGACCAATAGTTTTTTAATTATTAAGGTACGATGATATAGACCTTTTCGTTACGGTCCAGTTTTTAAACCTGGTACCCGTATGTGTCGGCGCGATTTTAAAGACGTTTCACGTCAAAAACACAAAAAGATTATTGATCGGTATATAATTGACTTTCGTGCTATGGAGGCTTTTTTTTGCAAAAATGGCGCCGGTTTGAACAAAAAGTATCGATTTTAGCATTTTTTTGGCAGTAGTTTTCACAAAAAAATAGGAAGATATAAAAAAAAAGCTTCCATAGCACGATAAACAATGACGTTAAGAACATTGTGTAAAAAATTCAACTCGATAGCTTCAAAACTCTGCCCTCCAAGTTGGACACCGTTTCGAAAAATGCTGTTTCGAGAAAAACGCGTTCAAAGTTTCAAGTGAGGAAATTTTAGGTAAATCGTTTACTTACGGTCAATCAGCGATGCCAGGTCCATACAATATCCCTTCTGCTTCTTCGAAAAGATCGTGCTCAATGGATCGTTCAGTCCGACGAGCTGTCCTCGCCTCTTTGCTATCCAGGGACGCCCGGCGGTTTGCTTGGGTGATGCGCGCATTCTTGTACTTAGCGGCGAAATCTGCGGCGCTCGGCCCTATCGTGCATCCCATCGTCTCCAAAATTTTTAAAATTGGGTTGTAACCTTCATTGAAGGTGCACACAGCACACTGCGTAGCGATTTCTAATATCTGCTTGCTGCAGAATACGTACTTTGCACACACAGTGATTGAAGCTCTCGTTATTGTTTTGAGTGTTCGCGCCCGTACATCGTTCTAAGAGATCCTCCGTTGTTAGATCATCGTAAATCGGCTTTAAAACTTGTTGTACGTCTTCGTCGAGGGCTGGTGGATGGGTGTACTCCTCTCCTGTGGCCTCGGCCTTGCGCCATTCGCACCACGAATCTTCTCCCGGAGGGCAATACTCATGCTGAGGATTTTCCGGAGGAATAGGAATTTGGGAAAATGGCACAGAACGATTTATTAACAGAGCACAACCTGCGTGGCCAATAGGTCTATCATCGCGGAGACAGAAGTATCCTGGTACTAATCTAAACTGGGAATCTGATTTAAGCCAGGTCTCCGAAATGGCAAAAACTGCAGGTTTATATTGATTAATTAAATAAATTATTTCAGTCTCTTTGTTAATAATACTTTATAAAATATTAATAAGAAAAAGAAAAAATTCTTCACCCGAGTGAGATTTGAACTCATGAACTCTTGCATTCTGTATATCGCTCTCACCAACTGAGCTATCGGGTCTAATAATAATACTTTTACAGTTCCATTGGAGGAGATTAAATGTTATACAGGGTGTTAAGCGAAAAGTTATGTAGATAGCCCACTATAGAGAACCTATTTGCAAAATTTGAGACTCAAAATCACATGTTTATTTTTCAAGATTGTATGAACATTCCTGAGTTGTTTCGGAATTCTCCATACTACATAGAAAAATAAATATGTGATTTCGAGTCTGAAATTTTGTAGGTAGGTTTCTTTAAGTGGGCTGTTTACATAGCTTTTCGCTTTTGTTACACCCTGTATAAGGAAAGAATAGATTCCGGAGGATATATTCTTCTATGCTGCTCTGGGAGTGAAAAAAAACGTATAAATACTACAGCTGCTTCTCTTCCCGGGCATACTGTAAAAGTCAGTAGAGGGACAAAAGGGTCTTGGTGTTTTGTAGGCGATGGGCTGACCACCTGTCGCTACTAACCGAACTTGTACATCTCAACTATACCCTCAAAATTGATCAGAAGTGGCACCATGTGGTTCTATCGGCCCTTGGTGCTCTGCCTAACCCGTAAGAGATAAAGGCGTGATTATACGTATGCATGTATATCCAACAGGGCCATCCCGTACAAAGTGAGGATAATAATTCACTCTCGGTAATACAAACATCACCGGAATTACGTTGCCAATAGCGTTTACTGCAACTGTGATAGTTACTAACGTACCACGTTCTCCGGAAGTTAGTGCACCCACCTGTCGCATTCCCCGTCTTGTTACAATTCTATCGGGCTTGTGTACTATTGTGACTCCTGTCTCATCCATGTTGTATATATCCTGGGGTTCTAATTTTTCGCGGTCTAATACTCGTACAGTGGCGAGGTTGTTAAAAAATGGATCAACATTATTTTTGTTAAAGCTCGTAGCTCGTGATAAACTGGTGGCTTGCACGCACCAGATAGCTAGCTCCGGGTGCCTTTTCATAAAACCAGTCTCCGCTTGCTGTTTTATTCTCGTCCCATGATATTGATCGTGCGTCTTCAGCCTCTTAATGGTGCTGCTCTCTTTCTTTTTCCAAATTTAATTTAATTCCTTGAGAAGTAGTGTCTCTCATTTTTACTGCCAGTAGGTCACACTTGTTACATGTATCTTTTTGGGGCTTCTTCCTTTGTAGATTAAATTTGGTATAAAATATTTTTTTATACCAAATTATAGATAAGCGCCATTTATGTATATGGCGCTTATCCCAAATAGCCTTTCACCCCTCGAATGTTCCCAAAGAAACTCTTTCTCTTAAGTCATGATAGCCTATTTCCGATAAATAAAAGTTATGCATTTTTGATAATGTCATATTTGGTGGTAAATACATCTTGTCTGTCTGCGCTCTACAATAATGGGATTTATACTTAGGAAACTTACCAACGTGTTCGATAATGGTTGCTTCTACATCTTCAGGTAGCCTATGGTTGTTATCCGATTGTTTACACCTTTTGTCTTTAATATCAGTACCTGAACATTTTTTTAAGTATCGGTCAATCCTTGCGGATAATATTTTTAAAGTATTGATAAACATTTTGGCACAGACTACTTGATTTTTTAAGGAATAAATGCGCGTGGTTTTTCTTTTATTTGAGCCCTTATTTCTAAATTAAAGAGGTGCTTGATACTAGAATATATTATATTAATGAATGACAGACAATGACACCATCAATACCATAGATACACATCACCTCCACCCTTTGTTAATAAAATAACAAGACTAAGCTAACTTAATCTAATATAACAACAAAACACTTTAACTAAACTATACATCCTAATCATAGCCAAACCTAATTGGCGGCCTACGATTCCTAGCGGGTCGTGTGTTACCATTTGGATCTGGCTCTGAGCTTAGCAACACATTGGATGGATTGGGTGGCATTGTACTCGGTGTAGCTGGAGTCGACGACCCCGGTACGTCCCCACACTCAACCCTCAAGGACGGATCCTTGTGGTTATATTATATTAATTAATGACAGACAATAACACCATCAATACCATAGATACACATCAGTTTCTTTTCCTATTGCTATAACTTTAACGTTAGCAAATATATACATGCAAATATACACAAGCCTTCAAAACTTAGCTCCCAAAATTTTGAAAATTCTTGACGGTCTGCTCTTGATATTTTTTATGACAACTATCTTTACATCTTATATCGATAAATTCTCGATAATTAACTACTTTCCCTTTTGAATTTATGTACGGTTTGATAGTTTCACATAGCTTTTTACTAGAGATGCGCCGAATATTCGAACCGTATTCGGTATTCGGCAACTTTATCACTATTTGTATTCGGCCGAATTATTCGGTTTTGGCGCCGAATATATTCGGTTCGAGTATTTTCATATTTTTGCCTACACGTACGGTATAGCGCTAAAGACAAAACTTCTTATGTGACATTTATGTTCTACTAACGGCCGCCCACAACTTCGTCCGCGTGAAAGGTGAAACATCCGTGCGAAGCTAGCCCTAGTTATACTTTCTCAGATTCTACATATACACAGGTAGTACCAAATTTCATTTCAATCTGTTCAGTAGTTTTGGCGTGAAAGCCAGACAGACATACAGAGTAACTTTCGCATTTAATATATTATTTATGTATTAAATTTGGAAGATAACATAATATATTAGTAAAGATTGTAAGTCAACAAAATCCCATAAAAAATATTTTGAATTTATCATTCTCAGCCTTAAGAAGTCCACTGCTGAACAAAGGCCTCCCCCAAGTTTTGAATTAAAGTAATAAAACAAAGAAATAAACTTCAAATCAACATTTATTTTGACACTTCAAATCAACATATTATTTACTTCTTAACCTATAGTTAAGTTAGTAATATTGAATAATTAAATACTAACTTAGTATAGTCAACATTTATTTTTAAACTTTAAATCAACATTAAATTTTTTTATGAATACACTTAAGTGGCAAAGTGACATTATAATAGAGGTATACAGAGACAGAGACATTAAATTTTTTTTTAAATTGTAGTCTCTCTTTTAAATTCTTTAATTTTTAATATAATAGAGATCAGAAATAAACGATAAGCACAAAGAAACATACATAATATTCTAATATTTATAATTAATTAAAGGTAAATTATGGTGCAGAAACACAAAGCTCTCGGCCTTCTCCGGCAGGAGTCTGTTGCGTTTCTCTTCATAAAGGTTGCCAGCCTCCGAAAACAATCTTTCACTATAAACGCTACTGCCAGGCGCACTTAAAAATACTCTAGCTAAGATAGCTAAATATGCATATTTAGACTTATGCTTTGACCACCAATCAAAAGGGCTTTGGGTTCTAGGTAAAAGACTTTCAGCTGTATAGCTGTCTAATTCCACATCAATTGGGCTTTTAAGATCTTCCGAAATGACAGGCTTCGTCGAGGCAAGTTCTTTATAACAGCTCCAAAATGCCTCATGAGATTCGTCTAAAAAGTTTGTTACATTTTGTAGAGGTCTTCCCCTGTTTATTACAGTTTCATCTTCGCTTGAGCTTTCAGCGTCAGGGTCGCTCCTTTGAATGGCTTCTAGAAAAAGCCTTCTTCTTACATGTTCGCAATTTTCAGGAGTAAAGAATCTCATTCTAAATCAAGGATCTAACAATGTAGATAGGCACTAGTATTTATCTTCTTCCAAATTTCGAAAACGACTCTGAACTTCTTCTTGTAGCTTCTGTATCATTTCTGGGATATTTTGACACATTTCTGAAATTTCGGGTTTTGTCAAATATTTTGTCAGAGTGTTGCAATGATGAATCACTTCAGAAATCGACGAAAATGTGGAACTGGTAAGTTTAGTAATTTCTTTAAAAGGTTTCAATAGAATTAAACATTCTTTGAGAATCAGCCACTGTCTCTCAGTACAATTTCTAATGTTTACTGAGCCAGAATTGTCCGAAATATAAAGTGAAATTACACGTTTTTGTTCAACAATTCTTTCTAACATATAATAGGTGCTGTTCCATCTCGTTGTCACGTCTTGTACAAGCTGATGCTCAGCTATATTAAGTTCCGCTATATTTAAGTTTCAGTTTTTCTTGCGCTGCGCTGGAGTGATTGAAGTGTGTCACTATTCTTCTAGCCGAGGTTAAAGCATTACTTACGTTTTCAACTTGTAATGAAGCTTTAATTTTCAATTCCAATGTGTGTATAAAACATACCTTGCCTACAAATGTACTTTCATTAACAGCTTTAACCATATTGGGACCATTATCTCGCATAATCACGTGGACAAGCGGAGCTATATCCCAAGATGAAGCTAACTCTTCTAATACAGAACGTATGTGATCACCTGAGTGAGACCCAGTAAAATGTTTCATTTGCAGAACTCTATGTTGTAAAACAAACTCCTCGTCAAACCAGTTTGCAGTGAAACTTAAAAAGCTAAGCATGTTGTTCAAGCAAGTCCACATAGATGTAATCGAAATAGCCGTGACTTTTGAGATTTCATCTTTGATGATTTTTTTTACCCCGTCATAAATTGACGGAATCACCACTTCACTCATATACTTTCTTCCAGGCAACTTATATTTAGGCTTCAATAAATGCATTAATCTGTTAAAGCCTTCGTTTTCCAAAATTGAAATAGGCAGATTGTCAGTAGCGATCATTTCAGCGATGGCGTTATGAATTTCCTTAGCTCGATAATCTGTAATGTTCCAATTTGTAATAAAAACCTCCTCTAGAGTTTGTTGTGTACCTTGTGGAATTTGTGGATGAGATCGGTCTACATTCGATATTACACTCGAAGTTGTAGGTAAAACGGCCGAGCTATGTTCAGAAGTACTTACAGAAATAGACATGATTTTTGACAGTTATTCTTTATGTTTCAGCTTTAAATGATTTGTCATACCACTCGTCGAAGCGTTGCGCCCTATTCCACCGCGAGAAATAACACAAGTACACAAAGTGCATTTAACTTTTGTTTTGTCATCTCCAATTTCGTCAAAAAAGGCCCAAGCACGCGATCTTTTACGGCAACTCATATTGCAAACACAATAAAGTTTTTTCTAGCAACGTTTTTGCAATAAAACCGTTTTTGTTTTTATTTACAACGTAATCGTGCAATGTTTGAAGCAAAGTGACAGACAGTAGGGATGGCGATCAGAGATCGATTAATCGCAATTCAAATCGATATGGTACATAACGATAGCGAGCGTGGCCGGTGACAGGGACATAAATTATGGTACATCCATAATGCAAGGTGGCCAGTCGGTAGAAAATTGCCCCATTTTGTGAAGACTAAGTGGTGAAAGTGCTTATGATGAAATGTATGATGAAAAATCATCATCATCCTGCCCTTATCCTATTACTTATGGGGTCGGTCGGCGTAATATGGTTTATTTTATTTTATATGGAAATTATTTGGAAATCGATCTTTTAGACCTCGAGTTTTTTGTAGATAGATTCATCAGGTCACGATTCGAATCGATTTAAAAATCGATATATTTTTGGAAAGAATTGCCATCCTAACAGACATCGCGGTGTGCGCGGGTGGTGGGCGGTGAGGTACGACACGCTCACCATTTAGCCAGCAACGACACGTTAGAACTTGTTTGCGCGGCAAAACAATCAAATGGTAAACCGAATAATTCGGCCGAATATTCGGTTCGGTAAAGATTTTTTTTTTCTGCTTACACAGCAATCTGTCATAAAAATTTAGCTGTTTCTTTGTCTGAGCATTTTCTGGTCACTTTGTTGGTACAGCAAGGAAGTGGTCCATTGACCACTATCGCTATTCTTTAGAGAATCTTTTTACGAGGTTTGGAACACTGTTCCTTCTCAGTCTTGAATAAGCATTACTACCTGAACCTTTTAGATTGGCACATTCTTCATCTCCTTCTAATTCTACAGTATTTAATTCTTCTACTAATGGGCCTGCATTATCGTCTACGGCTTCCCGATCATATTCAGGGAGATTGAAAGGCCAATTTTCTTTCTCGGTAGTCTCTTTTGCTTTAGAAAGATCTAAAAAATCCACGATTTTTTAAAATATATTATGTCTGTTTAAACTTGGTTTAAACACGCAAAAAAGTTTTTCATTCGGCCGATACGTTGGGACGCCAGATATAGCGTGTCTGCGTAAATTATAATGATAATTGAACACTGCTTCTTTACTGAGGTCCTTTATTGAGAATTCACTGACATAAACATAGAAATACACAAGTTGTAGTCTACTGTTTGAACATAAAAAGCTCTTGGCGAGCACCGTGCCGCACGATCTACCGCGTACGTGCAGCCGCTACGGCTGCGCACTGGAAACTGGCCTGGCCGCAGCGCAATTGCGGCCAGGCCAGGCAATTGCGTGCATGCAGTGGCCGTAACTTGCCACTGTTTGTGTAGGTTGATATGAAATTAAGCCGCCATCATTTCTATTACGTTACGTCTCATAAATCTTCTCACTTGTATAACGTTTCTGTAACTCCCAATAAGTGTAAATATTTGTTTGTTACTTAGGTCTATGGGGACAGATGTAAGAACACCAGTTATCTAAGCTCGGTATCCTTAGCTGGAATTGATGCCACCATCTTCAGCTCATCTAAGAGTTTGGTGTTTTGCAAAAACATATTCACATTATTTAAACGGTCGAAGCTAACGCCAACTTTAAACCTATTTATGGCTTTAAGGTGTAATATACCAGAATTACCAGATACACAGTACTTTCGAATTGCCTGCAACAGTTTTAGTCTGGATTTATCTAAAAATGGTACATATACATCGTCCCTCGTGTGGGACAAAAATACTACATATTCGCTCCTTTTTCAATTCTCTGGATACTTGCGACTGTAATTATGTACACGATAAATCTTGTACTTATCTGCATTGTCCATCTCTTCATCAGACGACCTCTCTCCGCCGCCAGGGTCATGTTTTTTCGTGGGCATCTCGGTCTACCAAAACAATTAATCCAATTAACTTAACGATTTACTTAAAAATTACACCTAATTTACTAAATATACAGATATTTTACAGTTTTAATTAGTTTTTACAAAAAAAAAATTAAGAGTACGCCTTTTTTATGGCGTCACGCGGTTTGCGTACTGCCAATGAAAACGAGGAAACGAGAATTATGATAATGAAACGAAAACAAAGAATTTGGACAAGTAATAGAATACGTATAAATATAATATTAAATTACAAATACATAAAATACAGTAAATAAAATAAAAACTCATGCGTAAGAACTTACTGAGGAAAAAAGGTATAACATTTATATTACATACATACTTAAATGAGAGTTTTCAATTTGAACTACAGAATAAAATTATTTGCAATAATAACTAAACCTACATAAAAAAAAACTAGAGCTACAAAATAAAATCAAATTTACAAATAGAAGACTCCTTGCAAGTCCTCCACCGCTGGCAATATGCCCAAAAGGCTGGCAGCGTTGCCCCGCTGGATAGCGAGGCTTAGGCTGCCTGTCCATTTAAGCAGAGCGAGCTTGCGGAGCAGGGCGAGCGAGTATTGCGGAGCGGAGTTGCGGATTGTTTCTGTCCATTTAAGCGAAGCGAGCTTGCGGAGCAGGTCGAGAGAGTATAGCGGAGCGGATTTGCGGGGCTAGTTAGACCGAGTCGAGCGGCAAGCGGCCAGTTCAGATCGCGAAATAACGGAAAACAGACATGTTGTCGACACAAAAGTTAAAATGTTACTACCTCGCATTGCTTGAGGAAGAAGAAGAAGAGCTGGACTTGGAAGAAGAAGTCTCAGCATACTATATTAATAATTCTCTAAGAAAACATAGATTTTGGTTAAGAAATCATATCAAGTATCGTTCAGTGCACGGTGAATATTATACTTTTTTCCAAACTGCTGATGAAGAAACATTCGAAAATTCTTATAGAATTTCACGACCTACTTTTCATGAGTTACACTCTTTAATTCAACCATATATTCAGAAACAGAACTCATATTTCCGAAATTCTATCAGTAGTCGTGAAAGGTTAGCAGTGTGTTTAAAGTAAGTACTCATTTTAAAATTAAAGTAACTTTTATTTATTTTTTAAGTTGATACCATGATATATGAGCGTTTTCAGAAAAATACCACACGACCGCTTTCTAAAAACGCTCATATATAATATGTATAATAGGTGAGATGCATGGGTCAAAAATACGAAATTCTAATTAGTCCGTTAATAAGATAAAGCAAAAATATTAGACACGTATTTTTTATTTTACGAAATTAATGAATAATCACTTAGTTATAAGGCGTTAAAGTTTAATAGTGGGGGCTAAATACGTCACAGCTAGGTAGAAATCGTACCTGGGTGTGACGTCATGCGTAATTTCAACTCTAAATATCTCGGTAATTGTTTGAGTATAATAAAAAAGAAAAAATACGTGTTCAATAGTTTTTAATAAACTATCTAATGGTGAAAGAAACAAAAATCAGTCATCTCCCCTATTAAAAAAATATTACAATAAAATTGTTATAAACATCTGCTATTTCGAATCTGCTAGCTCTACAGGCGTTCCAGTTCTTCCAGTGTTTCCAGTACTTTCTGAGTATCTGGAACATCTGAAGCAGTAGCAGTAGTAGTAGTAGTCTCAGTTTCTTCAACATGCGAAGTACTTGCAGTAGTATTACTGATATTTATATTATCTGATGTTGGTGTTGAGCTTGTAGAGTAACCATAATTATTCGGAGAATACCAAGATTGTTGCAGATTAGTTTCTTCAGCTGCCATTACAGCATTGAAACAATTTCTTCTTATTTGAAGTTGTAAATAATATGGCAACTTTTTTGTCGACGCAGCCAAACTTAAAAAAATGAGTCTATTTCATCGTGCTTGTCCCTGGCTTCTATAATATTTTTAATTTCCATCCGTTCTTGTCTTAAAAGGTCGCGGTTTTCTTGATTTTTTCTCAATATATCTAGGATTTCATTGTTCTTCCTTTTTTTCGATTACGTCGATGGAATCTGATCAGTAGTTGTCGAATTATCGGAATCATTTGCAGAGGCAAGATTATTTGTAGGTGATGGCAAGATACCGCTTGATTCTTGATAATTATCATCAGTATTTGACTGACTAAAAGTATCTAACGAAGACTCGTTAGACACCAATGATCCAAAATTTGATGCCCGATCTCTGTTACACATATATGGCAAAAGAAATGACATGGCGTTTTGATATTTCCATTCTTTGATTTGCTTTCTTGCCTGTCCACTCCTTGTCGCGTTTTGTCGTTTTAAAGCATCTCTATGGTTGTCTCGTAGTTGTTTCCATCGACATTTGGCAGTTTTAACTGAAACAATCAACAAACACATCAGTATTCCACACACTATACAAAAAAAGCTTATAACATTTTCATTTTTTATTAAGGTACATATTTAGTTTTTAATCGGTTATTCCACTTATTTCTACCAAAGTATTTCCCCCACGGGAAATAGATTTCCATTCATTTCTACCAGCATACAATACTTGAATTACTATGGTGGTAGAAATGAATGGAAATCTAAAAACTTTGGTAGAAATAACTAGAATAACAGTTTTTATTATATTAATAAATGTTTTTTTTTATTTTACAGATATTTAGCAACCGGCCAGTCATTTACGGTGATAGCAGAGAATTTTAGAATTGGAATAAAAAGTGTGTCAAGAATTGTTGAAGAAGTTTGCGATGCCCTTTGGAACGTATTGCAACCACTTGTTATGCCAGAACCAACAGAAAACGACTGGAAAAAATATGCAAAAGATTTTGATGACCTATGGCAATTCAAAAATTGCTTAGGTGCTCTTGATGGCAAGCACGTATATATCAAGGCTCCTTCGAAATCTGGGTCTTCATTTTTCAATTATAAAAAGAGATTTTCTGTAATTCTGATGTGTTTAGCTGATGCCAGAAGAAAAATCATAATGGTCGATGTTGGATCTATGGGAAGATTTTCAGATGCAGGAATTTTTGATGACAGTATTTTCGGAAAACGCCTAAAAGAGGGGAGGTTACATTTACCACAGCCAGTACCACTTTATCAGGGTGGAGAACCAATGCCATTTGTATTTATAGGAGACGAAGCTTTTCCATTAATGGAAAATTTTATGAGGCCATACCCCCGTGATGGACTGAATTCAGAAAAAAGGGTATTTAATTACCGATTGTCACGAGCACGTCGTCGCATCGTTGAAGCAACTTTTGGGGTACTGGCACGAAAGTGGTACGTGTATCATAAAGATTTCGAATGCAAAATCGAAACAGTTGATAAAATAATAAAAGCAACATGCGTGTTGCACAATTATTTAATTGACCGGCAACCGGACTTCCTAAACCACGACGAGCAGATATTAATCTCAATGGGTAACAGAACAGAGACACATAATTCAAGTAAAGAAGGTTATCAAGTTCGAGAAATGTATTGTTCTTACTTCAATAATCAGGGGAAGGTTCCATGGCAAGACACTCGCATTACGTCAAGAATAGAGAGAATGAAGAATTAATCTTGCACTCTTAAATAAAACTAAATACTAACTAATAGCTATATTTACTTACTGTCCTTTATGTTCGCTTCAGTAATAATTACATTCCATGCCGCATCCTTTGTTTCGTTACATTTATAAAATTCTGAACTTGTGTCCCAAAGACACGGAAACTTTTTCACGCTTTCGATGAGTCTTTCATCCATTTTTACAACAAAACGCACGCACGTACTGGTCGAATATCAGCGGCACACTACCCCATCCCGCCCCCCCCGCTGCCCCGCTCCGCTGCCCCGCTCCCCCGCTCCGCTGCCACGCTCCCCCGCTCCGCTACCTCGCGCCGCTTCCAAAAATGTATGAAATTTTAAACAAGCTCGCAAATCCCTGTCCACTGCAGCGGAGCGGAATTTTTGTGCAATACTATTGGCTAATATTTGTCCGTTTCTCCGCTCCGCCGCATCGCTCCGCTTAAATGGACAGGCAGCCTTACTGGCTGTCCAAAAAATGAGCCAGCCAAATGAGATGCCTCGACCAACCTTTTCGAAATATCCTTAAAAAGGTTGTGGGCTAAAATGAGATATTACATATTTACACAATATTATATTACATAGGTATATACGTATATTTTAATATTATTTACATTAAGTAACAAATGTAACTAGGACATCATAAATGGATATGTCATGAAGGAGTGAGGACAAATTGGAAAAGGCACTTTGAGTTTATGAAGCTCCTCAAAGTCAACGAATGGTCGCACGACGCTGATTTTTCAGCTCCTCTTACGCAGACAGAATTCTTTCACGAAATAAGACAAACAAACATTTCATGTACAGATGCCCAAAATAATCTTCATAAACTAGACAACAACGCACATACTGAAGTTTTGTTGAAAGTGAAAGAGTTTGCCGACAAAACAGACAAACAGACTAACATTAATAATGTTGCCAAAAGTTATATAGACCATCCCATTTCCGGACAGACTGACCTGACAACATTCTTAATTAATACTAATAACAAACCGACTGACGTTAATGACTGAACAAAAGTCAAGTTTAATATTAATAAAATGCAACTTTTAACTGAAAAAAAACTTCAACGACACAAACAAACAGCTATTGGACAAAAGCGCCAGGCTCCAAAACCATCTGAGAGGGCACCCAAGAAAAAATTTAGAATCACTGATTATTTCTCAGTGATTGATAACTGGTGACTCAAGAAAACTGGCTTAAAATTTCAGACCTCGTTCTTTCTCAATATTGCGTGGCGGTGATAGCCCAGTAGTTAAGACATGCACCTTCCAAACTGGAGGCGTAAGTTCGATCCCAGTCACGGGCCTGTACCAATGAATTTATTTCATGTACAGATTTTAATGTTGTAAAATTGTCACTTAGCTCGTGCCTCGGAAAGCAAGTAAAACCGTTGGTCCTGCGCCTGATCTCTCCGGTCGTGTCGGCTTTCCGTCCCATCGGACTATGAGAGTGAGGAAAGTGCATCTGTGTTTGCGCACACACTTGTGCATTATAATATCTCCTGCGTACCTGGTCTCCGTAAGAGATTGGTCGCCTTGGCCGAAATACGGTCGGTGATCATCATCATCATACTACTAAGTAATTCTTGGCTAGATTCTGACATCATTTTCGCGGCCTCATTACTACTACAACTTGAACATTCGCTTGTAGAAGGTTTACAAAACCCAGTTTTAGCTTCAGCTAAACCACCTATACTAAAGCCATGCTTAGGCGCTTTTGTCCAGATTTGTCACGTAGATGGGAACCACTGGAATTATATTAAAAACAACATATTATTGTTGCTCGACCTATATGATTCGCTTTTTAGTAGACTTAAAATTAACACTTCTCCATAATATAATGTGTTAGGATATGGTTGATCGTTTTATCATTAAAACATAATTGTGCTGAAGGATTCAGCTTTGTTTGCCGAGATTTGGCTGATGTATACGTAGCTATCGGGATGAAAAAATAACGTTGCCAATAATGTAATCTAAAAAAAAGAGATGGTAAAATTCGTCATCCGAGTAATTGACCCTGTAGCTCAGTGGTAAGAGCACTGGCACGGAATGCAGAGGTCGTGGGTTCGATTCCCACCCGGGTGAGGATTTTTTTCCATTTCTTTGTTATTAATTTTAAAATTAGTCCCGATATTATTTCTATAGCAAGTAGTCTCAGAAGGTTACATCCAGATGTAACGCAAATTTTAGTAAGGGTTCATGATGTTGATATGCAAGCTAACGGTAATGACTTTTTTCCATTACTTTTGCGAAATTACTTTGTTTAGGGGAGAATCCAAGTAAATTTAAATTTGAGCATAACTTGATGCGCCAGTATTTATTATCCATTTTAGAGTCCAGGAATTTCTTAACAAAGTTTCCAATTAGGTAGTTCTTGTAAACCTATAGCATTTGAACCTGTAGAACATTATCTAAGAAAAGTTTACTGTTTTTGTCGTAAGAATGGCGATACTTACCCATGACATGATTAATTGCACAGTTTGTCGCGAATATTTCCATCGAAATTGTATTAAGCAAAATTCTAAATTTCATATGTTCACGTTGTGATCTAACGAGTAGTACATAGTAATTCAGTAGATAGTATCTGAAGTATTCTGAAGTAATTGCCATTGTATTAATATTTTACCACATGTTTCAGGAAACTTGGCGCTCGCAAGGAATAGTGACAAACACGCACAAAGCTAAGTATACTTTTACTTTTTGTATGGTACAAACCGGAGCACAAAGTAATAACAAAGTGTACAATTGAACGTTGACTAAACACAGGATACTCTATTGAATGGACTTTCATTCCTGCATTCTTCATTCATAAATAGAACACAACGTACATAGATTCCAGTGATTACCTTCTCTACAGTACGATCCTAGACTAGAGCCCGTGGAAAATTTCGGAACTGAATATTTTTGTATACAGTTACATAGATTATTTAGTTATATACTGAGCTACTAGCGCCGCCATTCGAAGAAACCTTATGGTGAAGAATCTTTCTTATTAAGTACCTACATTTCCTATTGTGCGTCGTGACTCATGCTTCCTAAAAAGTAACATTCCGCATACCGGTACAACTGGTACAAGTTAGAAGATTTTCAATTTGTAAAAATATCAATACCAATTTCCACCCCCATGTACCAATTTACTATGGTTCAACATAAGTTTGTCCCTTTTTAGATGCAAATGTTTTTCCTGGCCCCCACGATACAGGCTTGACCTATTATAGCGTGGGGACCTCTATTTAACTTTGCTCTCCTTTTATTATTTTAAGTGTTCTTTGATTCTCACTATGTACCTACTAGATAAGGATGAAGTGTAAATATTTTGATTGAATTAACCCTTCTTTGCATGATTTTTTATTATTTTTTTAAATAAAATCAGGGTGATGTAATTAATGCTCTAGATTAAAGGAAAAATATTTTTTAAAAATCCTCGTGTAAATAAAAATATGTATTATGTAAAAAACAATATGATGGAAATTTACATCATCATGCATTGTCACATATTTAGGTCAGTAGTAAATAAATAAAAAAAATATTGTTTACTCAATCTTCTTTATGATAATTTAAAAAACAATTATTATTTTTATTTAAGCACAAATTGACGCCACATTTAATACACGAAATTGTGGAATAGCCTTTACATTTGGGAAATTTGCACCGGAGTGACCCACCTACTTTTGGCCAATGTTCAGCACCATCTTTTCTTATGTCTTTTGGAGGTAGTGGAGCTGGAGAACCTTTTCTTTTTTTTATTGTAGTTCTTCTTCTAGTAAACTGGTACTAGGACGCCCTCTTTTAGCTTCTTTGGTGGTTCCTCTGTTGCATAGCACAAAGGTCAATTCATTTCTGAATTGGCCAAGCAGACTCTTTTTAGGTTCACCTCTTTCTTGAGCATTTTTTTAATAAATAATCCGAGAGTTTATAATAGCTAGATCAAATAGATGAAAAAAAATACGCAAATATCACTTTTTAGACCTCATTTTTATATGATTTCTGCCCAAAAAGCTATCTGTTCGCAACGCCACCTAGTGATACAGGACGACAAGGACGTATCAGCGCACACGCAGCACACACCCGACCAGTTTACATCAATGTGAAGGACGTTCGCTAGTTCCTAGGTGGTGGACTAGATGGAGCTGCACGGAACCTATATATACTCGACAACATTAAAATTTGATACACACTAAAATTGTATTCGCTTGATACGCATTTTAAAATATAACGTATATATTCAAGAAAATCTCGCTTTATTTAAGTCCTGAAATATACTACGAAAACATTGGACCTTCAACGCCGAATATTATATGAAGAATCAGATTTATAATAATCAAAAATACATAATAGAAGAAGAATTAAGAGAAGAATAAGTTTAAAGGAAGATTCAGCAGAGGTTTGGTCGTATCGTTCCTTTCCTTCCTTCCAGCTTCTTTTGTGCTAAAACTGTGACTAATTACAGGAAATCCCTGGCCTTGGTTCGCGTGATTACACCGAGGTGTTTGCAGGAAAAACCGTAAGTACCCTGAATTTTATAAAGTGCCAAAATGAGTCTAGGATCTGAAACGCTTAGTAAATCCCCTATTAAATCTCCCTTGCCAGTTATGCAAAATGTTAATGACAAGTTATTGCAAGATTTGAATAAAAAACGCGGGACAATTAAGGGTAGATTAACACTTTTTTCGAAATTTGTAAATTCAATTATAGATGAACCGTTAGATGATAGGCAATTAACAGAATTAAAGTTAAGATCTGATATTGCTAAATCATTAATGCAAGATTTTAATCATATTCAAAGTTCCATAGAGGAAATGTGTTCAGAAAGGGAGTTATCTCAGCAACTAGATAATCGTGAATCCTTTGAAAATTCCTACTATGCTGTCTTTACAGATGTTAATCGTTTATTGCAAAGTGTTAATAATTCCGACTCTGCTATTAGTGATAAATCCAAGTGTAACGCAAATCCGTTAGTAAAGTTACCTACTATAGCTTTACCTACCTTTGATGGCTCATACAATGCATGGCTTGAGTTTAGAGATACCTACCTTTCTTTGATCCATAAATCAACACTATTGGATGTAGGGAATGAAACCCGGGTTATTCGATACTCAAAAAAACCGGGTTTTCGAGTATTTTAGAATTAAAAAAAAACCGGGTTACATTCGCGGTTTTTTCGAATTTTTCGGTTTTTTTTATGTTATTCAAATGGCAACACAGGCATTTCGGCCATTTAAATTTATTTGACGCCGTCATTGATTGTAAAAAATTTTTTGGTTGATACGATTACGTTTATCTCGGAATAATTCGATACTTTACAAACTTTTTAATACTCTGTAGCTGTGACAAGAAGCGTTTTATTATATTAGTATTTCGCCAGTGAATTTGCTGCACATTACAGCAGTTATTATCGTAAGTATTCAGCGATCACGATATATTTTTTTAGGTTAGGTATGTGTTATTATATTATGTTACTGTTTTGAACTGTTTGGATATGAACATACATTATATATCTACATTCTATTTTGTAATTGTTATTTGTTACATGCACTACTTTTATCACGTCGGTATATATCAGTCGCCAATCGCCATCCATACATTTTGACATGACATGTTTTTTAAAAAGGCTCCATAGCGAAAACCAGGTGTAACGAAATATGTTATGACGCCAAAGCTTATAGCTCTGAAACTATGGTACCTATCTGCGTAATTTTGGTATCATTATTTAGATGAATGAAGCCATTACTCGGGATTTACCAACGCTGTTATTTTTTTGGTAGCGGTGGTGCGGGCGGTGATGGATAATAAACATATTTCGATTTGCTTTCAGCCGCTTTCAGACAAATATGGCAGACTTCATAGAAAACACCAGAAATATGGAAGATAAAAGCAGCGTTTGGGGTCACTTCTTAAAGTCAAAAACTAAACCAGAAGCTTAATGCAAGTATTGCAATAGAGTACTATTGTGTTCTGGAGGCTCAACTTCGTCACTAAGAAGTCATCTCAAAAAGAAGCATATTATATCGTTGGATTCTATAAAGGCAGTCCCTGGGCCTGGGCAACCAGAAAATGACGAGACGGGACCATCGACATCTAAAAGACCAAATAAAATCACGAAGTACCTTAAAACTACGGATTCTCTGGAACTGACAGTCTCAAGAATGGTTACTCTTGATGGTATTGCATTTAGGGTGTTTGCGAACTCTGTGGACTTGAGGAGATTATTTAAAAAAGCTAACTATGAGCTTCCAACTACAGCTAATACTATAAAAAATATGCTTGTTATGCAGCGATGCAGTGCGGCCAAAATGCGAAGGAAGAGGTAAAACAAATAATTTCTAGATTAAAAAAGAACGGTCGGAATTTTTCCCTTAGTGCAGATGAATGGACATCGTGTCGCAACCGGCGCTACATGAACATCAATTTGCATTTACCTGACCTCAATAGCAAAAATCACATCAGCTTGGGACTTGCTCGACTGGAAGGATCAGCGATGGCTCTGAAGTGCGCCCATGTTTTAAAGATGCGGTTGCTTGAATTTGATTTGTCTCTCGAAGACGATATCGCTGGCCTTACCACTGATGGAGCTTCCGTAATGGTGAAAATGGGGAAATGTTTACCCATATATCATCAGCTGTGTTACGCCCATTGCCTACAATCGGCAGTACTTGATGTACTGTACAAAAAAAGTAACGAACCAGCCGTTGAACTAGTTAATTTGTCTGACTCTGATAGTGAGAGTGACGATGAAGAAGATGGCGTTAATGTTGATACAGAAAATTGGCAAAGAGCCACTATCACGAACCAACATTATAAGGACTTGATCCAGAAAGTCAGAAATGTTGTTAAAATTTTCAGAAAGTCTCCTACTAAAAATGATGACCTGCTACAAAAGTATGTTAGAGAGAAGTTTGGCCACGATCTGTGTCTAATCCTGGATTGCAGAACAAGATGGAGTTCGTTATGCGATATGCTGGACAGATTTTTAGCAGTCTATGAGTGTATACAGAAAGCGTTGTTAGATCTTAAATCGGATATCAGTTTCACAAACGACGAAATGATTTCTCTAAAAGAACTGAAAGAAGTTCTTGAAATAATAAAAGGAGTTGTTGAAGTCTTGTGTTTGGAAGATGCAACTCTTCTCACAGCCGACACTGTGTTGAAATGCATGTTCAACAAATTGTCAAGCATTTACGGCATCCTAAGTTTTGAACTGCAAACAGCTCTGCGAAAGAGAATTGCTGAACGATACCTTTTAATACAAGGTGTTTTGAAATATTTAAACAATGCTCAAGAGTTTTTCCAAGACAATGAAAATCTATCTATATTTGAAAAACCAACTTCAAATTTTATAAAATCTATCGTGACAAAGATGGTTACTGACAGCGATGACTGTAGAATCCCTTTGGCAGCCTATCAGAGCTCGAACACTGCTTCTCAAACTCCTATTTTCAAAAGTTTTAAGGATGAGCTTTTACATGTATTAAAACCGACCAAGAGTTGTAGTATTCCACTTGCTCCACCAACAACAAATTTAGACGCGGAAAAAATGGTGCTATGTGAAATGGCATTACATGAAAATGGCGGTGGTCGAGGAAAATTTTTAACGATGGCATACGAAGCCTTAATCACGATCAAGCCTACAAGTGTGGAGTCTGAGCGTGCCTTTTCGACGGCAGGTTATTTTTGTAGCAAGTTGAGATCTCGTCTCAATGATTCTACTTTGGACGCATTACTATTCTTAAGATCTCATTATCTTGCTAAAAAGTCTGAATAATTGTATTAACACTCAATAAGTAATTTTATTAATGTTTATATAAAGATAGAACCTAGAACCATTTACTTAATATTTTATTAATATTATGCGGGATTTACCTATCATTATCCCTAACTAACCTACCTAAATACATAGCTTAATATGAATAAATGAATATGATAATTTAAATACAAATTGTAATAAAGATTTTTGATCTAATAAAGTATTATTTTGAGTTGTACCTTACTTTATGGTATTTGAAAGTCCTACTGTACCTATTAATTCCTATTTTATAAAAAAAAAAGATGAACGCAGAGCAAACATATTTTCAAACCGGTTTCACCGAAAACCGGGTTTTAAAAATAAAAAACCGAAAAAAAAACCGGGTTTGAATTTGGGCGGTTTTTTCATTCCCTAATTGGATGATATTCAAAAGTTCCATTATTTAAGATCTGCTTTAACAGGGAATGCTAGTCAGGTGATAAAATCATTAGAATTTTCAGCTGAAAACTACACAATAGCATGGGACTTACTTAATCATAGATATAATAATACTGGCTTATTAGTGCATAACCATGTAAAGGCGTTATTTTCCTTACAATCTATGACTAAGGAATCGCCTCATATTATTAGAAAATTGGTAGATACTGTGCTCAAAAATTTACGAGCCTTAAAGACGTTAGGGGAACCTACAAAAAAGTGGGATACCCTCATTATTTTTATAATTGTTTCTAAACTAGATTTGGCTACAGAAAAGGAATGGGAACAACATAAAAGTATTCTAGGTACAGAGAACTCATCAAAGTTGTCTTATTTAATTGAATTTCTAACGGAGAAAGCTAATATGTTGGAAAAGGTACAGGCAAACCATACTGTTTACCCCGTAAGTAGGTCAAGCTCTGATAACAAGTTAAAAACGCAAAAGGTAAATAGTTTTGCATCAATTAATGATAACTCCGCTAAAAACTCCAATAATAAAAGACTCACTATACTCGTTGTTGTGTTATGTTAAAGGTAACCACTCACTTTATGCTTGTTCTCAGTTCTTAAAATTACCGTTAAATGAAAGGTTAAATATTGTGAATGAGAATGCTTTGTGTGCAAATTGCTTCCGTAAAGGACATACCGCAAATGATTGTTATTTTGGCCCATGTAGACAATGCAATCTAAAACATAACAGTTTATTGCACGGTGAGAGTAGTAAGGATTCTGACTCATCCCCAGTTTACATATGCAAACTTATTTAAATACCGATCGTAAAGGTTGTTCTATTGCAAATAATGATTCGTTAAATTCCACTTTATTGTCAACTGCAATTATTGAGGTCGCAGGCATTAACAACAAGTATTACAGAGCTCGGGCTTTACTTGACAGTGGTAGTCAACATAGCATTATATCTGAGTCACTATGTAAAAAACTTAATTTAAAACCTATAGGCGTCGTCCTAATTGGGAGCGATCGTACGATGGCGCGATGCGTTTTTCATCTCACGATCAAAGTGGTCGTACGATGACCTAACAGGTGTCCTAATAGATCGCGCGATGTCTATCGTGCGATGCCGTCGCTCGATGGCTGGCGTCGCGCTTTACGCCACTTTAACGATGGCTCTTTATAGAGATACACAGTTTTTTGCTGTCGGGCAATATTGCTTTAAAAATTGCAAAGACATTGAAAAAAGGAAACGTAGACAACATAAAATACTTTATAGATCCAGAAATCTGCGCGGTGAATTTTTCAACCTTTATTTTGATGTACGAAATAACGAAGAAGACTTTTACGATTATTTGTCCATGGCAAAAGAAACATTTGACTACATCTGCAATGGAATACGTAGCGATTGTAATCATAGAGTGACCAACTTTAAAAAACCCATTGTGTGGAAGAAAGATTGGTATTAACAATCAGGTAAGTTTTTTATTATTATTATGTGTGCGTACATTTAAATGAAAGACAAACATTTTATGTATTTATTATATATTTTTATTATGTATTTATTATCTTTTTTATTTTTCTTTCATATAGGTAGTCATTATGTCGGTTTAATGTGCAACAGAGTATATAAAACACTTCTTAAGTCAGCAAAATTACGTAGAATTCTAGTTTTAAAACTACTGGATGTACAAATTTTAATAAAATCTTATAATCAACTATTACGGTATAAAAAAAGGAATAATCACACATTCTTTTATAAGAAAAAGAAATTGAGGTGTAAAAAATCTTATATTCAAGAATCATATTGAGCATTAAATGATTCGTAGAATTGTTGTGTGTTTGTTGGTGGTGCCATGGATGGATGTGAGGATGCGTGCACAGGTGAGGGTATGATTGTTGACATAGTAGATGAAGAGTTTGAAGGGGGTGATGGCATAGCTAGAGAAATTTCGTCTGCTATTGTATTCTGTAATTTACTTTTTAATCTTAATTTTTGCACTGGATTCATATATTTAAAATATGGAGCTAGCGATTTCAAAAATAGTAAATCTTCATCCTCAACTTCTTTTTCTTTCTCCTTAAACGCTTTAATTTTATCTTCTTCGATTTGGATCATTCGACGCTGATATTCGGTTAAAGATTGATTTTCTTTACGTTTTCTTTTTTTGGGATCCACTTTGTAATCCACTATCTGCAAGCTTCAGTTGACAAAGCATCGAGCTCTGTGTATTTGTACTGCGCACACTGGTAGACAGTGGTTCGTCATCAGAAGATACAAAAGTCTCGGATCTATTAATCATTGCAGTATTATTATCTTCATCAGGCAACTGAAGATTCTGCTCTGATCTTGAAGTGGATGGTAGGCTGGCATCATTATCATTATTTCCAGTTTCTTGATGAACACTATTACCTTCGGTTGGTCGAGGCATTGAAACATCCTTTAAAAACAACATATGTTGGTAATAGGTCCACTTTCCTGAGTAATATTGTTCATTTGGGCTTCCTGAATCTCCAGAGCGAGGCTTACGAACTTTTTTCAATTCTTTTAGAAAGACATCCCTTAAGTGTCGCCACCTAGTTTTAACGTCCATTTCTGTAATAAATAACAATAAATTTTAATTCGTGTTATTATTTACAGGTACTTAATAACAGGAACCTCTTTTCGGAAATTAGGAGTGCCATTTCGCATTTCAAAAACCGCAATAGCAAGTATCGTGATGGAGGTTTGTAGTGCAATTTGGAATAATTTTAACGAAATACATATGAAGTTTCCTAGTATCGAAGATTTTAAGGAAATAGCAATTCATTTTCAAATAAAAATAAATTTCCACATTGCTGTGGGAATCTGGACGGAAAACACATTCGTGTCGTAAAGCCACAACTCTCTGGAAGCATGTATTTCAACTACAAAAATTATTACTCAATTTTTTATTAGGGATCTCCGATTCAGACAACACATTTCGCATCATTGACGTAGGTGCATACGGGAAAGATAGTGATGGAGGCGTTCTCAGCAATTCAAAATTTTTTCAAGAACTTAACAGTGGAAATATTCAATTACCACCCGAGGAACGATTACCGAATAGTGATATTGTGGCACCATATGTATTTTTAGGGGACGAGGCTTTTCCTTTGAAAACGTTCATAATGAGACCTTATCCAAGAACACAAGCAACAGGAAATGCAGATAAATCAAGATTTAATTTCAAATTGTCTACTACAAGGGTCGGTATAGAATGCACCTTTGGAATGGCTGCTAGTAAATTTAGAATTCTTTTAAAAAGCATCGAAACATCTGTGGATAATTCAATTAAAATTGTAAAGGCAGTCTGTCTGTTGCACAAATATAATACACAGAGATAAGAGAGAATCAGAATTATCTGTAACAAATAATCAATTAAATAACAATTATGGAAGACTTCCTCGTAATAGAGTTAATAATCGCGCTACAATAACAGCAATTAACGCTAGAGAACTCTTCACCACTTATTTCCTTAATAGAAATGATTCCTAATTATCAGTAAATTACGTCAATAGGACTTAGTGCATGGTTGGCATACTAAATTCACCTATGAGGAGCCCCACTATGGGAAAATAAAATTATAAAAAATGTAAAAAATATATTGACGATTCAAACCCTCATATCTTCTAACGTATACCACTTACGACAATTTACTTGACACATGTTTCATCATTGGCTGTCACAATTTTTTCCCCTTACTGGGCTCCTCATGGGTGAACTCACTATGCCAGGCTTCATAAAAAAATGTCAGAACCTCTTCAGTAATGAACGGAGGTACGATTTACGATTACGATTCAAATTATATCTAACTATACTAAGTCGATACTTAAGCCGTGTGTGTGGTATACATTATATAATTCTGGTTGTGATTAAAACTAAGCTCAAATTACTATCTACTTACTTGTTTATTTACGTTCCTCGCAATTATATCCCATGCTCTTTCACTTTTCAACCTGTTTTTATAGTCCTCACTCTGTTTATTCCAAACAACAGGATGTAAACGTACTTGGTTAATTAAATCTTCTTCGAATGTCATCTTGTATGTAACAGAATAGCCAAACGCTTTACACAAACAATGAAAACACAAAATGGCGTCCGGCCGCGAGCGAGCCGAGTACCTACTGTGTGTCACTGGTGTTGGCCCTTGCCCCTTTCTTTCGTCCCGCGCCCCTCGCGCGTCGACGCATCGCGTATGTAACCAATTAGGACACTCAAAAGAGATCTGTTGCTTTGATTACATGATCGCACGATCAAACGCATCGTACGATCGTTATTAAGCATTTCATGTGCTCGCACGATTACTTGCGAGGTTCAAATAGGACACTCTGATGAAATTTGTATCTTTGAACTCATCGCACGACGAGAACGCATCGCGCCATCGTACGATCGCTCCCAATTAGGACGACGCCATACAGTCCACTTATCACATCGTAGGAGTGGGACAGTCGGTCTCGCATTCTGCTCAATTATGTACAATTAAGCTCAGATCATTAAATTATAATTATCAAACGGATATTAAATGTTTAGTTCTACCCTCCATAACTAATATGATACCTACATATAAAATTAATCCAAATTCTTTAAATATTCCCAAGGAAATATGCTTAGCAGACACTAATTACTACATTCCGTCCAAAATAGATTTATTGTTGGGAGTAGATCAATTTTGGGATTTAATAATCGAAGATAAAATTAGATTATGTAACGGTCCTTATCTCCAAAATACCAAACTAGGCTGGATAGTGGCTGGCCCCATTCATTTTGAACATAGGCGCATTACTCCTGTTCAATGTAATACTACTCAAACGCTTGATATAGGGGAACAGTTGAGGAAATTTTGGGAGATAGAGGAAGTGTCATGCCAAAATAATAACTTTTATTCTGACGAAGAACGGCTTTGTGAGAAGTTATTTATAGATACAACTAAACGCTTGGTTGATGGTCGGTTCTCAGTACGCATACCGTTTAAGGATTCCATAGATGAGCTCGGTGACAGTTATGATATTTTAAAAAACAGTTTATTTCACTTGAACGACGACTTGAACGCGACAGTCAGTGCAAACAGATGTACAACGACTTTATGAAAGAATATATAAGCCTCGGGCACATGACTCGCATTAAACATTGCCCACCTATAAATTATTTTTTACCTCACCATGGTGTATTCCGCGAAGATAGCATTACAAACAAACTACGCGTGGTATACAATGCCAGTCAATTAACTTCGTCGGGAAATCGCTTAACGACCTTCAGATGACTGGCCCACCTTTGCAAAATGATTTGTTTGCGATTCTTTTACGCTTTCGTCAATATAAATACGTTGCGTGTGTGCTGACATAGAGAAAATGTTCAGGCAGGTATTAATACAAGAGGATCAAAGACATTTGCAAATGATAATATGGCGTGAAAATCCTTCGGAACAACTTTCTTTATTCCAGCTAAATACCGTGACGTATGGTACTGCGTCTGCACCTTACCTTAGCATGCGATGCATTAGACAGTTAGGCAGGATTGCACGGATGCGGAGTTTCACGCACGATTTTGAACGATATGTACGTTGATGACTACATTAGTGGGAATAATAGCAAATCAGAATTAATACGCATTTGTAAAAGTGTTATCGATGTACTTAAGTCGGGGTTTCCTTTGCGAAAATGGGTATTTATTCAAGTGAAATAGCTAAGGAATTCGTTCAGAATGATAGTAAGCAGTCGAAACATTTTACATTTTAAACGAAAATCAGTCTTATAAACTTTGGGAATAGGTGGTAAATAATAAGACCAAATTCATTTCACTTTTAAAATAAATAAAATCTCAAAATTCTATAACTAAACGTATGATTTTAATCTATTGTCACAGATATACGATCCATTAGGTTTCTTAGCCCTTTATCTTAAAGTAAAGGTGCTATTACAAAAGCTATGGTTGATAAGTAGAAGGGATGACGAAGTACCACTGGAACATTAAAATAAGTGGGAAAAGTTTGTCACATCATTATCCGCATTACATGATATTATATACTCGCCATAGATTTGATAACCTATTCGTACAGAATTGCATATATTTACAGACGCAGAGAACTC